>VDFB02182613.1:106301-236494 GCA_007258455.2 Sequoia sempervirens | reverse complement strand
AATCTGCTACAATTGATTTTAGAAAGTTTTAGGGCCAATATGGGAAATCTAAGTGCCTCAAAGCTAACTCAGAAGATTTTCAGGTGCAAATCTAGGAAACTAAAACTGCAATATCTTTCCACCTAGGAATAGAAAATAAAAACCATAAATTGAGAATTTCATTATGATGAAAAGGGTATCCAAAAATGTAAAAACATCTAAAAACTAAGAAACTTGAAATTTAACTATTTTTGGGTGATGCAAGATTGCCCTTACACCACTGGATGCTCCTGCATCAACATCATTGTTCATTTGTGTTTTCATTAGGTTTGGCCAACCTAGTGTTTACACTTCATTCAAAGAATAAAATATAATTGAGGAAATGTGTGGTTGATTTGAGAATATTATTTTTGATCTAGAATTTTTTCTATTGGTCCAATCTTATTCCTTTCCACCACGGGAATTTTGAGTTGCCAACCTAGTTTGAATTTATGAAATAAGGTATTTGTGATCGACCTTGGTGAAAGTTTCTGAGGTTGAAGGATGGTATAAAAGCAAGTTGAATTATGAAGATTTGTATGACAGTGTGATGCAAAGAGATGAAAGTGAGCCACAAATCATAAGAGAAGAAGTGTGTGTGAGTGAGTTGAGACAACAGTTTTTACTGTGTCAGATTCTTGAAGGCAGTGAGCTAAAGGTTTCTGCAATTCTTATTCAAAGTTGTGGATGTGTATTAATTGTTGTGGTGGATCTTTTGTTCTCTTTTATATTTTTAGGTAGTGAGCCTCCCTATTGGATAGTGAGTCCTTTCTGTAGGCAATGAGCCTTTGTATTTAGATAGTGAGTCCTCTTCTCGGTAGTGAGCCTATGTATTCAATTTTATAATATTTTATATTGTGAGTTAACATTCACTATAGTTTTTCCCTTATTGGGTTTTCCATGTAAAAATTTGGTGTTCATTGTGTTGAATTGATTTATGTTATTTGTGTTTCATTCTCTTACTTAATAACAAAATAGTGTGATTGTGGAATTGATAAGTGTTGAAGTTTTAAGTTTGAATTGTATGACAACTGATTCACCCCCCCTCTTAGTTGTCCTGTGCCTGTTTAACAAAGTGTGTTAGCTATGGTTTTGAAGTCAGCAAGCACTGCACCTTCTATGTATTTGATGTTCTTTGGGTTTTTTACCTTTGGAGATGAATCTATTTTAGCCACTAAGCTTGGCAAGTTTCTGGGTACTAACTTCCTTGCAGTTTTCCTAGTTCTTCTTGTCATTCTGGCACAAGGATAATTAAAACATTAGCTATTGTTAATGTTTGATAAAAAATTTGTAATTATCTTATAGGTCCATGGGTTGAACCCAGTAGCTCTGATACCATATCTAACATACTCACTCATACTACAATTTAAATACTTATGATTTTATCATAAAATTAAATACAACATATGCTTAAAAATATGATAGTAAAAATTTTCTTTTTCATACGTCATTTATTACACATGATCAAATAAGAATGTATAAAATAACTTTTGAAATTGAACTATATTAATTTACAACTTGAGAAAAAGATAAGACTTTTCAATTATAATTCATACATGAAATACTTTCAAGTATACAAGTTCACATAATACAATAATGATACAAGGTCAAGTGTTCCATATCTATGCTTATGTTTCAAAAGCCTCATTTTCATCTGCAAGAGGGAGAGCATCACTTGAGCACTTTACCTCCAACCATAGACTGACAGTCCGCCACACACCTTCCAACTAGAAGTGTCCCTACCCTTCACGAAGAGTATAGACTGAGGAACCCACAAGTATGTCATCTAAGTTTCTAGTGTTGTTTCCTACATAACCAATCGACCATACAAATTTAGACATCTCTATCTAAGTATGACCAATTTGACTGGACATGCAATTTGGATCACAATGAACCAACTAATGCAAGTAGATACTTTTGTATTACTTTAGCTAAAGTTTTGAAACATATCAAACAATTCCTTAGGAAGTGAAGTCGTAAGTTTACACACCTCTAACTCAACTTGGAAACCACCTTGACTTAAGGTTTAACACATAAATGAATGTTTTACTTGCTTGTTTGACCTTTCATAAGGATACTTAATCATAAAATAATAACTTAGTAATATTAGTAAATGACTAAGATAAATATGCTCTCTTGACTTTGAACACCCATGTTACGTTCTTGTAACATCTTGGGACTTTGCAACTACCACTTATTCAAGTACTTGCATTCAAACCTTGAGAATAACTACTCTCCTATTTTCATGCACATATGGTTTACAATGATAACATAATGTCATCAACTCAAGACACTTTGTCTCACATTTAAGTTATTAACTACTTGTCAAATAAGTAAAATATAATAATATTGAACAATAATAAAAAATATCAATTATTCTTTTAAAATAGTTCAGGGTATTCTATTTTTTTCCTCATGGTTCTATGCACAAGAACACAATAACAATTATGATAAAAATAGAATATAAAGCCGACTTATTTTATTCAAAAGAATACTATGTTGAAGTGTTTGAAAATATTTCAACAAATCAATTTATAAAGCCAACTTAATTTAGTTAACTCAATAATGAATGCATCTAGCTTATCTCTTAATTTCATAATCACATATTATAATTTATCCTTTACATGTAATTTTATATAAATATCTATACATATGCATATACATACATACATACATACATACATACATACATACATATATAGATATAGATATATTTCATTATGAATGAATATATGCATATATATAAATATAAATATTTATATCACAAACTGGAATTATTCTTTTTCTAAGAAAATGGAATAAATCATTCAATTTAACAAGGTGGAGAATTATAT
This sequence comes from Sequoia sempervirens, assembly GCA_007258455.2. Lineage (NCBI taxonomy): Eukaryota > Viridiplantae > Streptophyta > Pinopsida > Cupressales > Cupressaceae > Sequoia > Sequoia sempervirens. The sequence continues at coordinate 233,642 of VDFB02182613.1, read as the reverse complement.
TTTAACTCTATTGTCCATCTTAGAGTGAAAGAAAGATTAACTAAATTCTAGTTACAAACAAGAAAATCAATTTAATCTTTCTCTACTTAAACTTATAATATTATTCAAAATAAATAACTATTCTTTCTCTCTTTAAAACTAAAAACTATATAAAGAAACTATGAATTTACATAGAAATAATTAGTATTAAAACATGTCCGAGTTACTCTCTACCCTAATAAATTACATTTCCTAAAGGGGAATCCTGACAATAATTAATGCCAACACATAACACTTTACCTTGAGCAATGTGTGTTCCAGGAATAGGGACTTGGGACCCATTCACCCATGGGCGAATGGGTCCTCCCTAGGGATTTGAACCTAAATTTAAAATATGTTTTTTGGTGATATTTTAATGTCCTTGAATCCATATTTCAATTTCGTCTTATAATATTTGAATTTTGGGAAATTAAGGATATATACCTATAAATACAAGGTTATTTTTTAAGTTTCACCTAACATCCTAGACTTTCATGAGAAAATTCAAGAGTTTTCAAGAGCATTTTGAAGAAAATTTTCACAAGAGAAAATTTGATGATCAAGAACATTCAAGAATAGAATTATTAGAGATTTATTACAGCAATTAAGATCCAATCATCATGTCAAAGTCTTCTTACATCATGCATATTTTTGGAGCTAACATTGTGATGTAGGTTTCAAGATCAAGTCAAGCATTCAAAGCATTATCTCAAGTTTCAAGATCCACATCCATTGAAACCATTTCATGCAAGTTGCAGATCTACATTCAAAGGTTTATCCAAGGGTTTGTTGAGTGGTAACATAGTGTCATTCATACATCATTCCTTCTTTCATGTTTCAATTCATTTCAAGGTTTTATTACCAAAATGGGGTTTGACCAAGGTAAACTCTCATTCACCAAAAAAAAAAAAATCCCTCTTGTGTTTGTGTTGTAGATCTTAGGTTGAAGAAGGATTGAAGAACTCTTGAAAAGAAAGATTGGAAAAGTTGTCAAAGTTGTTGTCAAATCAAAGAATCTCACCTACAAATCTGATTTTTGACTTTTTAACAATGAAACCTGAACAAATCAAAAGCTACAGATTAGCACAAAAGGCTCATGTAAGTTGATTGAAATCCTTGAAAGTAGACCCATTCTCCGATGGGTGATTGAGTCCCAAACAACTTCCTGAAAGTGATTTTTGGTGACTAGTACACATGCTTATGCCCTTTGTAAGTATTGAGGTTTATATTGATGTTTCAAGTTTGAATTGGCATAACTAGGCTGATTTACAATTATAGTGTAGGAAAAAGTATCCCTTTTTCACACTTAATTTGGGAATTACTATTAAAATGGACTAAATTATGTCTTAACTTAGTGTTGTAATATGTATTTTACATATTAGCATTGACTTTAGGGCATTATTAAATAAATGGACTTAATTGTGCCTTAATGTGGTGTTGTAAAGTGTACCTTTACACTTTCACACTTATTTAGGGATTCATTAATTGATTGAAGTTAATTTTCCTTAATTGGCCCCTTTAATTCAAATCTAAGCCTAGTTAATTGCATTTTTTGAAGAGGAAACCCAACATTCATAAATTTCATAACATAACACTTATCATTGGAGAATGTGTGTCCTAGGTGAGTGACTTAGGACCCATTCGCCCAAGGGTGAATGAGTCCTCACTTAGACCTAGCACCCTAATTTTAATTATGTTTTTGGTGATATTTTAATAATTTTGAATTCATATTCACATGTTGGCTTATGTTATTTGAATTTTGGGAAATTAATGTTACATACCTATAAATATAAGGTCATTTCAATAAGTTTCATCTTAAGACTTTCAATTAATCTAAGCAATTTTACATGAAAAAGCTTATGAGAGAGATTTTATGAGATCAAGAGCATTTCAAGACATTCAAGGGTACATTTATTGAATATATATTGCAACAATCAAGATCCAATTGTCACATCAAAGTCTTCTTGCATCATGCATGTTTTTGGCGCTAATATGATGATGTAGGTTTCATGATCCATCCAAGTGTTTAAAGCATTATTTCAATTCAAGATTCAAGTTCAATATCCACATCCATTGAAGCAATTTCATGCAAGGTGGAGATCTATATTCCAAGATTCATTCAAGGGTTTGGTGAGTTGTGACATTGAGTTGTTCATTTGTCATTCCTTTCATGCTATTTCATTTCATTTCAAGGTATAATTACCAAAACGGGGTTTGACCAAGGCAAACCCCCATTCACCAAAAACAAAAAAAATCCCTCTTGGTTTGTGTTTGCAGATTTGTAGGTTGAAGAAAATTTGAAGATCTCCAAAGTGCAAAATTGCAAAGTTGTCACAATGGTCACCTTTGTCACCAACTCACAGAAACTCAAATCTAGAATTTATTTCTGACTATCTAACTATGAAAATCAGGAATCTGGAAGTGCGGACACAAGAGCAGAGGAACCAAAAATAGATTTTGGAGAGCCCTAACCAAAACCCATTTTCCATAGGGAAAATCAGTCCTTAAACAGCTTCTGAAAACACCATTTTGTGAGAGGTACACATCATTTATCCCTTCTAGATCTGCCAGAATCTTTGTAGGTTCCTTCACTTTTATGCTTAATCTACTAAATCCAAGTTGTAGAACTCATTTTGGGTTTGATTTTCTATTTTTAATCTTTCTCCCCAAAGTTTTGTTTGACCTAGACCCTCGTCCTTGCAAAAAAAGGGAAATTTCAAGATTCCTCAAAGAATTCACTCACCTAAGGATTGAAAGTGGACTTTGACTTGAGGGATCTCATTTCTTGAATGAAATAGAAGAATAGGTAGGTTCATTCACCCCATTTTTCCATTTCTATTCATAGTAAGTTTGGTGAAACATTCCAAATTTAGTATAAAACCTTGTGTTTGAACCCCTACCCCATTTTTCTATGTTTTATTTTGGTGAGCCTAAGTATTTGAACATTCTAATTTCTTATTTGGAGTGCATTAAAACCCTATGTCTAGGATTTTCAATAATTCATTGCATTTAGGGTTTCTAAATTTGGTTCAAAGTTGTATTGCATTTTAGGTGTAAACTTGCATTTTGCATTCATTTTAAATCTAAAAATTTAACAAAAATTGCATAATGTTAGAATAATTTTGCATAGTACTTGCATATTAGTGTATATTAAATCATTCCCATTCAAAAATTGAGATAAAATTTCATTTCAAAAAGTGTCATATAGTTAATCATTTGTCATTAATTTCACTTGCATTTACACATCAAATTCTAGAAAATTTTGTTATAGAAGTTCTAGTCTAAGACATGGAACAAAGAACACATCTAATCAATCAGAAATTGCATTTTTCAATTTAAAAAAACCCTGTACTAGGACCCATTCACCCCTAGGCTAATGATTCCTTTATGGCTTCTTAAAACCATCTTTTCTGATCTTTTTTGTAGTTTTTTGCACTTCCTAGGCCTGATGGTAACCTACAGTATTAGTCTAGAAAGTTTTAGAATTTTTTGTTTTATGCATCTAGGTCTAATCATCCATTTAGTGTAGCTATTTTAAATCATTCAAAAAAAAAAAAAGTATTGAAAATCATCAGGTCTATAGGACATTTGATTACATTTCTAAAGCATTGTATGAGTTGGATAGCTTACTTTTCATGTTAGCATGTTTCCTTTCAAGAGATGCAGTTTTGACATGGTTAAGAATGGATTGTATAAGTACAACATCCTCTCTTATGAGTTTAATTTAGAGAAAATAAATGAGGTCATTAAGAAACATGTTAGCCATCCTTCCACTATCTTTCCTAGTTATGAGAACATCTTAGAGCAAGAGAATCAAACCATTGACACAATTCTTAATATCACCTTGCCTATCCTTCACTCAAACTCTACTATCTCTCCCATTTGTGAGGATTATATGATACAAGAGGATGCAAGCATGGATAATCATGAAAACCATAATTGTTCTCTCGATACCTCTCCTATTCTTGATGAAGGTATTTTGGTGAAAGAAGATACAATCATTGGGAATCATGAAAGTCTTGTTTGTCCCTCTCCTTCTCCTACATGGGAAGATATTATGACACAAGAATATGAGGTCATTGACACATTCCTTAACATTAATTTACCTAGTCTCCATCCATTTCCCATGAACATCTTTCCTACTTGTGAGAATGCTTTAGTGAAAGAGGATGCAATTGTGGAGAATCATGACAATCACATTTGTCTTTCTACCAAAATCTCTCCTATTTGTGAAGAAGATATTTTGGTTTTAAGAGATCCAATGATTGAGAATTATCACAATCTTATTCGTTTCTCTTCTCCTACATCTTCCACTTGGGAAGATATTATAGGACATGGGGATGTAATTTTAGATAACCATGACAATCAAATTTGTTCTTCTCCTAATATCTCTCCTAGTTGTGAAGAAGATAGTTTGGTGCTAGAAGATACACTCATTGAGGGTCATAAAAATCTTTTTTCTCCCTTTCCTAATGCTTCTACCATTTGGAAAGATCTATTTGAATGGAAGAATCCAATCATTGGTAAGAAATAAAATCATAGTTATTCTTCTCTTGATGCTTCCCTTGTGATGAAGCTATCTTAAAAAATCCAATCATGGATGTGATCAACCTTTTGTTTGCTCTGCTCCTAAAAGCTCTCCTACTAGAGAAGATATCATGGTGCAAAAAAATGATAGAATGGATACATTTCTTTCAAACAATATTAATGTTACTTCATTAGATGAATATGATGAACTGACATTAGACTCCCCTTCACTAAGAGATCATGAAAATAAGGATAAGTCTTTTGAGGTTATACACATTAGATATCCCTTGAAGCGATATTTTGAGCCACTTCTTACCATTTACCCACCCTCACATCAACCTCAAGTTCAAAACAAACCCATGCTCATCCTTGAACCACCTAAAAAGAAACAATTAAGTCAAGAAGACATGCAACTTGATAGTAACAATGTTTCACAGCAACCAAGTTACAATACCATTGCTCATACATATAATACAAGGAAGATAGGCAACTACAAACCACTCCAACTTCATTACCATTGCCTCAACCTATCTTTCTTAGTGATCCTCATTTTCCTTTACAAAATGGAAAGGAGTATGATCTTGTTGAACAATTTAAAAACACTCCTGCTAAGATATCATTATGGGATCTTATTCAAACCTCCCCTAGTTATCATAGTATGCTTCAAAATGCATTACAACAAGCTGTGGCTTCCCCTAGTGCAAATCCAAATGATGTGGAAGCCCTAGTTCAAGGAATGAATTCAATTAATCTAGATATTTTTTTTCACCAAAGCGAGTTTCCCTCCTTGGAAGTTCAAAAACAATATGAAGCTTTCATGATCATAGCCATTATTAATAGGAAAGGAATAAAGAGAACCCTTGTTGACAATGGCTCAACCCTTAATGTGTGTAGTGTGAACCTTTTGGATAAGATTGGAATCGATAAGAGTAATATTGAACCCAATTCATTGTCCATTTGTGGATTTGATAACATAGGAAAACAACCAATTGGCGTCATCACATTACCTATTACCGTTGGAAAGGAAACATTGCAAACTACTATCCATGTTATGCCTCACAATATTTCATATAATCTTCTTTTAGGTAGACCATGGATTCATGAAATGCAAACATTACCTTCAAATATTCATCGTATAATGAAGTATGTCTAAAACAACAAATTATATACAATCAAAGTTGATCCTGAGCCTTACAGTGTTTTACAACTTGAAAAAGACAAGGAAAATCCTTTGAAAATATTGACACCAACTACACAAGTGGAACCTATGCAAGATAAAGACAAATAAAATCATATTGAGGAAGCCACAAAGCTATTGGAAGATGATTGGGGTTCCTTAGTTTTCACACCTAAATTAATGGGTGAATACGAGATCACAACAAAAGAGTCTAAAAAGGGAAAAAAACTAGTGGTAATTTCAACATAAAATATGAAAGAATCTACTTCAACCACTTTAGGAGATGAAACAAATTATACAACATGCTTTGATGAAGCTAATTACGAATGACCACCGAATCCAAAATAAATGAAAAAGCTTTATGGAAGAGGTCATGAACTTATGAAACAAATTCACTATAGTGGAAAAGGATGTGGTGCTAGAGAACAAGGTATTTGTGTTTGTATAGAGTCTAACACATGAGAAACAACTAATGGTCTTAGTTATTGTCCTTCAAAAGAAATGAAAACATTGAAAAATCCTTCACTCAATACGAACTCTATCACCAAAGATTCCTCTAAGCCAACTTTAACTTTGGTGCATCCTAAACTAATCGTTACTACATGTGGGAATATCTCATTAGATATGCATCAAGTTGATACTTTGTCTACTTATTATAATCAATAACATTTCCTTGTCATGTGGTAGTTTTAGTATCATACCATATTCACTACCATGCATGAGGGTATAAACTTTTCTTTATGCAATCATATCTTCCTTTTGCAAGGAGCAACGTACCATCATCCATTTTTAGCTCACCTTTTTTCCTTGGGGGGTAAGGGGTTAGGTAGCCTTTTCCTAGTTTGGCACTTGATGTTGTCCCATTGGCTATTTATCTACCTTCCATATATACTAAACAAGATTGGGATGCATACGACCTACTACAAGTTGACTCACATGTGCCTTACTAGTCTTTTTCTTTGTTTTATTTCACATGTTCTTTCTGTGATTGCATGTGTGTAATGTGATCCCTCGTACTGTTATGTTTGATGTATCTCTCTTCATGTGCATTTCTCTATTTGTGTCTACATTCTTCTATATGTCATAAACATTTATCTTTTCACTTGTCTTATGTTTTCCTTTTAGGGATTACGCAAGGCGTCAAAAAATTTAGGTCTCTTCCATGTTGACCTGAAATATTTTTATTTGTTTTCACTCTCTATGTGTCATTCTTCCTGTTATGCAAGTATTTTAGGAATGATGATGTTTCCAATCTCTATAACAATATTGTATCAAAGATATACTGACCTCAAATCTGTAGATCCCTTATGTGTTTTGGGATTTCATTTTGGGGGCAACCCCTTTTCATGATGTAGCTTCATTTGGAAACATATGACTTGGAATAGGGCTTTCTAAGTAAGCTCTCATGTCTCTTTAATGTTTAGCATTGACTATTTTCTACTTTAAATTTATTTCTCACATCAATGGTGTAGCAATTTCTTTGAAGTGGGGGCATACATTAGCATTATTTTTAACACTCATGTTTCTTTGTGCAATTTTATTACATCTTGTGATGTGTCCTTTTCTTGGTGGTGTCATTGGGTTTGATGTCCTCTGAGAACATGATATTTCTTGGCATACAACTTTCCTCTTAGTGGTGATGCTACGCATTGCATTCCCTAAGTCATCAATCTTTTATCCTGGAATTTTCCTCTCTTGGAGACATTAGGTATGATGTTCCTTACGAAGAGACCTTACATGAACTAAGAAAAGTCCCTTTGAACAAGCTTTTATGTGTATTTTATTCATAAATGTTTAGCATAATATAGTTTATTAACCTTGTGAATCCCGAAGCCTTAGTTGTGTGGCACCCTATCGAAGTTATCAAAGGGATAGCTTTGGTATGGTTAGTATAGTGAGCCTATAGACCTGGCATGAATTTCTCACTAAGAAACTTTCTTGGGGGCTCACCTAGTGGATGGCCTGAGGTTCCATTAGCCTCGAGTGAGTGTGTGTTGTCATTTTCATAGAGGACATTGAGTTTTTCTTGTGAATTTTTCTCGAGAAACAGTTGAGACGTGTTCCAAATCATGTTGGACAGTCAAAGCTTGATTTTCCACCTTTTCCTCCTAGGCTTTGATGTTTTATGATTGAGTATATTTTTCATTGCTACATACATATGTGTCTTTAATGTAACTTTAGTGTGAGTTTGACATGGGGTCATCCTCTCACTAAAGTGGGGGTTAAATGTAGTGTACAAAAAAGTATCCCTTTTCACACTTAATTTGGGAATTACTATTAAAATGGAATAAATTATGCCTTAATTTAGTGTCGCAATATGTATTTCACATATTCAAAAATTGAGTTTAGGGCCCTATTAAATAAAATGGACTTAATTGTGCCTTAATGTGGTGTTGTAAAGTGTACCTTTACACTTTCACACTTATTTAGGGCTTCATTAATTAATTGAGGTTAATTTTCCTTAATTGGCCCCTTTAATTCAAATCCAAGCCTAATTAATTGTATTTTCTAAAGAGGAAACTCAACATTCATAAATTTCATAACATACCACTTATCATTGGAGAATGTGTGTCCTAGGCGAGTGACTTAGGACCCATTTGCCTAAGGTTGAGTGAATGGGTCCTCACTTAGACCTAGGGCCCTAATTTTAATTATGTTTTTGGTGGCATTTTAATGATTTCAAATTCATATTCAATGCCAGCTTGTGTTATTTGAATTTTGGGAAATTAATGTTACAAAACTATAAATATAAGGTCATTTCACTAAGTTTCATCTTAAGACTTTCAAGTAATCTAAGCAATTTTTCATGAAAAAGTTTATGAGAGAAATTTTATGAGACCAAGATCATTTCAAGGCATTTAAGAGCATATTTATCAAGTATTTATTGCAGCAATCAAGATCCAATTTTCACATCAAAGTCTTCTTGCATCATGCATTTTTTTGTAGCTAATATGATGATGTAGGTTTCATGATCCATCCAAGTGTTCAAAGTATTATTTCAATTCAAGATTCAAGATCAAGATCTACATCCATTGAAGTCATTTCATGCAAGTTGCAGATCTATATTCCAAGGTCCATTCAAGGGTTTGGTGAGTTGTGACATTGATTTGTTCATTCATCATTCCTATAAGAGTGGGGGACTGACCACGTTCAAGGCCTAGGTCATGGGAGGACAAGAGCGAAGGGCTGCCCAAACTTACCTCAACTAACGTGGGTTTTAGGAAATAAGGAATGAGAATGATGAGGACTACAAATCCAAAATAAAGGAGGTCAAGCGATTTGACTTTCAGACTTGGCTCTGTGTCTCAAGGAGCTTTCTTTCAAAGGATGAAAGCACAGAACTAGGATGACAATGTGACGCGCTAGTGTCTCACTGGAGTGCTAGTGTCTGTATGGCCAAAAAATCTAAAAGACAAGAGTAAAGTCTAAGAATAGAATAAAAACTTGACTAATAGTTTAAAGAAGGTCAAAAAGAGACTGTGAATTGAAAAAGAGGTACACAAATGGGATAAGAAGATTATACCAATGGGGTTCCTACAAATGAGATCTTATTTCCAGCAAGCTCCAAAAAGCACCTAAACTAGCACACAGAAAAGAGAGAAAAATGTTGGGGAAGGGTTGTATAGGGGCCTAACTCATTCAGACCCCACTTTGGTGTTTCCACCTCCACGTACAACCAAGATAAAGATGATAGATAAATATGATAAAGAAGGATAACAAAAGCACTACAAAGCAGTAAAAGTGTTACTCAACCAACATAATAGAGGAGAGGAATGGGAAGCTTACCACCTCCACCAAATGCACTCAAGGAAAATGGGGAGAAGATGAGAGTACTCGAGCCTCTATTGCAATGGTGTGGTCCCAATGTTTCTCTACTAAAGTGATTGAACAATGTTGTTGCTACTGCAGTGCTAGATGGAGTGCAAATGGAGTGCTCAAAGATGCATGAAAAATGGATTGAATGCTTGAGAGAATGGAAAATGCATGAAAAAGATTATAAAAGATGGAATGGATGCTTGAAAAGATAGACCAAAGATGGAAATGCATGAAGGAATGGTCAATTTGTAGAGAAACAGGAAATTTCGGGTTGGTGAGGTTGAAGCGGAGGCATTACAACTTGTTAAAAATAGCAAGTGTAACGTCTCTGCATGCTTCAAACATGGGAATTTGTTATGGATGTTACTGTGCCACATAGACATCTATGCACCGCATGGGCATCCATGACAGTTTTGCTTCTACCAACACACAAAATGAGCACCAAGTGGAACCAAGGTAGCGGGCTTATGCACATTTTTGCCTCCAAACTTGGTTTTCTAAAGTGGAGAAAGGAAAAAGGGGAATTTGTACATTGGGATGCAAATTTACTCTATTGCATTTTTCCCCCACTTTAGCGAGCACGAATACTGATGAGTGCTTGGTAAAATAGATTGAAGTAGTAGTAATAAGGTTAGAAATGTATACCTGTATTGATGAGGAAGCAGACCATGATCTAGAAAACTCGAAAGTGCAGGACAAACCAAGGACGTCATAGCTTCTTAAAACCATGAAGTTGAAGAAAGAAAGCACCTTAGAGATTTATAAACCTGCAAGGGGGCATACCCTAAGATCTCTCACATGAAGGAAGCCAAGAAGTGCATTACAGACCCATAGACCTGTAAGGAGGATATTCTCCAAGATCTCTTGCATGAAGAACATCCAAGGAAAGCGCCCTACAGGGTCTCAATCCTGTAGGTAGGTGTCCCCTGAGATCTTTCACATGAAGGAAACCAAAGGCAAGGGCCCAACAGGTTCCTGGTCTTATAGGGGAGCGACCTCCAAGATCTCTCGCATGGAGGAAGCCCAAAGTAAGCACCCTACAAGTGCTCAGTCCTATAGGGAGGTTTTCCCAAAGATCTCTCTCATGGAGGAACCAAAGGAAGCATACTCTACAGAGTCAAAAGTGGCAACACAATTATCCTTGGATAGAACATGTCAAGAAGCAGCCACACAAGTAGGCAAGCAGACAGTCACGCGGACCGTCAATCAAACAAGAAGGCTTTCAAAGGGGTCCAATCAAAGGACACACAGTTTGAAAGATATGTTTTTTTCTTCAAATTGATTCGTCATCAAGGAATCACTTTATCAAGGAATTAAAAGGAAGAATATGCCCCCATGTGAGGGGAAGATCAAAGTGATTCCCACTTTGGAGGAGGAGTGTTTTTAAATTCTTTCAAAAGGATCCCTTGTTCTGAATGTTTCCTTCTAAAAAGGAATGTTTGCAAGAATTTTTCAGAAAAGATCCATTGGGAAACAGATGCATTTTCGAAAATCCAAATGATGAAGATGTGGAGTTGTCTCACATGAAAGGGACAACTCAAACAAAGAAGAGAGAAAGATTAAAGAAGGAAAGAACAAGCAAAGGGCACAGGGGGATATGGTTTAGTGGGGTCAGATCTTTCTGAGCTTGTATAATAGGTAACCATGGTGCAAGGCAAAAGATCATCAATCCCCAATCAAATCAAGAAGAAAGCACATAAAACAAAGTAAAAATAAAAAATTGGGTCAACATGGATAGGAAGCCTAAATACCCCCAATGCTTTGCATCATCCCCAATTGACCGAAAATCAAGCACAAACACAAAAGAACGATGGCACAAATAGAAGAAGGTTCACGACACAAAAACATGCCTATATCCAAGTACCAACAAGGGTAACATGGGTTATCTAGGCACACATAGTACAGTAACAGGGGAAACACATTACAAACACATCTAATCTACAGATAAAGAAGAGAGGTCCTCCCCTAGCATTGATCAACCAGGAGGTCATTTGCTTCCCACTCTAGATCATCATAGGGGGGAGGCGTGTTAGCTCTCAAAAATGCAAGTTTGAACCATGAGAGGTTGCCAAGATCTCACAATGTTTCAGGGTAACAGACAAGGCCAAATGATTTGAACCTTCTTCTCTTTAGGTGCTGCTAGACCTAGGTGGGTATACCTATTTGAATAAAGCAGACTTGACCTCTGTTCATTTCCTAAAGCAATTTACCCACACTGGAAAATGGGAGTGGATAAATGAGTTTTATTTTGGTATAAATTGTATAAGAAATATCAAGGTTGGAATCTAATGTGTTCATATGTAAAAAATGAATGAAATTAAATAGTGGAATGGTCGAGACTAGTGCCTTATTGGGTGTACGGAGTCAAATGATAATCTAAAATGAATAACTTCTTTCTGGTAGATACTCAAATTGTTTGGCATACAATTTTAAGTTTATAACTAGTATAAACATGCAAGAATACGATTACCAAGTTCTTCTTAATAATCCAAATGAGATTCCCTAATTACTATGATTGACTAAAAGGATTTAATCTCTCCTTGAAAGAACCAATTAATCCAACCATATAGATACAACAAGTGTGCACTGATAAACTAAAAAAATATCCTTGATATATCAGTTTAAACAATTAGAAAACATCAACCTTGGAGACAACTTCAGGAATACTTCTAATTAACACAACAAACAATTGATACTAGAAAAATGTCACCACATCAAATGAATTCAATTGAAATCTCCATTGTTTCAAACATACATCATAGTCTCAAAATTGTAACATTTTTCCTCCTACTGTATTTTTTACTCGCTATCTGTCTCTCCTGTTCGCTATCAAAAATGGGTATTTATATATTAGCCACATGAAAGGTCGTGTCCACTCATATTCTAATCTATGGCAATCCTTATTTGAGCTTTTACAAATGTTCATCAGACACCCACTAAGACATCATGTAGTTCCGCTGACGCCTTGAGTCTCTTCGACCGTCAATAGATTATATATCGCTATGTTGTCTTGTAGTCCTACCGATGTTCTAAGTCTCCCCGATAGCTATCCCTTCAGTCATGAGTGTATCGCTGTGACATTGAGGGTTAGGTAGACATTCCTCTGCCTACTCAAGTCTTACTAAGATGTTTCCTTTAGTTTTCTTTCTGATCACCGAGACATAATAGTTTCTTTCCAATGGAACTTCATTCGGCATGAGCTTCCTATCTCTCCCCACTGAAGCCAGTCTCGCTGATGAGCAATCCTTCCAAATGTGTCACCAAGTCTTTACCATTACAACACTTGTCACTGTGACATAGGGGTTCGATAAGACTCCCTGACTTCATCCTGATGACAACAATTGAATCCTTCTTTGGCTTATTGAAAAGATCGAATGAATGCTCTAGGACATTACACCGACGACTCTTGTCTCGCCGATATGTCTCTATGTCTTCAATCGATAAGACACAAATAGGCTTGATATGACTCACCCCGATGCATACTGTCTTGTTGATAGGATCTTTCTTTTGATGAGACTGTGAACTGTGTCTACTCGATGTGTATTACCAAATAAAATTTTATCAATAAGACAATCCTGATCTCTTGCCGATAGACTGCAAAATACACACGTTAGTATAAAATGCTTCATGGATCGGTGAGACCCCTATCATCTCTTGCCAATATGATTTATACATTGAAATACTTAGGGTTAGATGACTTCTATGGGACCAAATGATGAAAACAAAATAAAGCATGGGAAAACATGATATGCAAAGCGGATTCTTGTGCTTATGGTATGGGAATTATAGCAAACTTATGGGTACAGACAGTCATAAAATTTTCAAAATTTTACAATTCTAACAGTGGCTCCGTCTGGTGATGAATGATTGTGAGATCATTGCAAGGATCCAGATATCTGGGTGAGCAAACCAAACTTTCAAGGTTATGGACCAGTGAGTAGGTTAGAATGAATGGAAATGGAGATGAACAAGACCCTATACTACTATACATGGAAAGATTTATTTAATGAAGGAATTTCAAGATTGTCCATGTACTAGCAATTGATGTTCCTTTTATTTCTAAAACTACTATGCATGGAAGAGAAATTTGAGAGGATTTTCAAGAGTTTTCCATGCACTGGAAACCCTTAATCCTCTGTATTCCTTTGGCAACAAAATCAGACTTAATTTTAGAAAATGATGGCTCAAGGCCACCCAAAAGAAAGGCCCATACTTTCCTCTATCATAAATTTTATTCTGATTTGAACTCAGTGAACTTCTCTTGAAAGTATTCATGTCATCCTCCTTGCTACTCTTGTTGTCATAAAGATACTTGCAGCTCTTTCCCCCATTCCGATATGGGTCATGCATCAGGAAATGATATCCCTGCTGATTTGAAAACTGAAAACATTGTTTATTCATCATATAACTGAGATTAATCTGCACTGGCAATTTGCAATCATAATGCAACCAAGGAATACAACTTTCATGTACATGAGGAGGGAAAAAATCATGATCATTTGTGTCACTCATCTCAAGATTCAAATGCTTCTCACACAAATCTAAATGTTGTCATATCAACACTTTTGAGATAAATAAATCTGAAACATTTTGCACATCTTCCATATCACCATTTGACACTGAAATATGATTCATATCCTTAATACCATGCATATCTGAACCAATCAAGGCTGGACTCCTATCGTCCTTGGTATTCAAATAAATGTCTTCTCCACATGAGTTGGAAATTTCTAAATCACATACCTCTTCTTGAATGGATATAGATTTTTGATCAACTTCAAAGGTTTCTCCATCATTTTGAGAAATGCATTGGGAGTCATATGAATCATTGCAAAAAGAAATTTCACTGTCAAAACAAATGTAGGCTAGACACAGGACTTTAGAATCACCTTCATGTGCACATCTCTGGTATTCAAGAGTTAGCATATCTGAAATTTCCTCACTACTGAGTGAACACATTTCTTCTTCCATATCTTCCATTATTTCTCCCTCTTCTTCATCTCCATTAGAGCTGAAAATATCTCCTTGTTGTATATCATGATTCACATGATTGTCCTCAAACTCTTCTTCATTGTGGCATGATATATACATCTTCATCATGGAGTGGATTCAAAATCATACATAAATCATTCTCTTTATTATCAATTATGTCCCTATAGTTCTCAGCTGTAGCTGGAGGTGTTATTTGTTCACTGTCAAATGGACCCACATTTTCCATTGTTTCTTCTTCTTGATCACTACAAGAACTACAAGAATCACCCCATTGTAAGTCAAAATCCATAGGTTCATCTTCACAATCTGAATATCCATAGGATCCCTCATAACATGTACTGCTTTCCTTGTCACAATCTATCATGGAAGAGAGGTCTCTTGTATCTTTATCTTCATCATGTAGGCTATCATATGAATCATTCTGACCTGCACATATCTCATCTTCTATTGGCTGCATTGTTTAATCAATTTCTCTATACTCGTCAGAAATAAAACTATTGGATTCAACATTGATAGTGTTCTCATACCTTATCCTCTCCATGGCATCAATAATTTATTCACTCAATCAAAGGCATGTTGTATTGATGATTCTGGCCAATAAGTTGATTCAGGTTTCCAAACTCTTATGAATTGGGCAACAAAAAGTTGTATTGTATACTTACAATTAGGAGGTAATTGCATACATATATTTATCATCCTCTTGTAAAAGAGCTTTTATCTTCTCCTTCATGTCTCCTTATGTTAAGAAACGCATCAAAGGGGTAAATTCCACATTCTGATTCTGCGATGGAATCTTGGCTTTGAGTATGTACGTACTCATCTTCTTCATCCTCAAGCTACTGATTTGGATATACATTTCGTTGCAAGTTTTGATTGACACCTTCATGTGGGCTAGAATTGTGTTGATCATATTGATAGTCTTGATAACTTACCAGCCTTTGTCTAGGAGGGACTGGATAAGCATTTACTTGCTTTGATGGCTATGGTGAATAAATGTTCTGTTGTGCATGATATGCATTGCTTCCATTGTAAAGATTCCCAATTGTATTATCAAGCACTTGTGGGGTCCAATGCCTGTTTGCACTTGTGTATTCATTCTTATTGTAGAATTATCTTGATTGTAACAGTTGTTGGTTCAATTGTAGTGTTTCTTTGTCCAATTGCAGCTGTTGCTCTTTCAATTATTTAATTTCTCTTATCAACTGCTGCCTTCTAAAATATTCTTTTGTTCCATACACAAATTTTCTATCCATTCTTCATCAAGTTTTTACCAGAGTTGCCACCTACTTTTCCAAAAGAAGGAAAATGATTCTTTTAAAATTATTTTTGATTTTCCCTAGCAGAATCTCCTCACTCCAAATGTGAAATTTATATTGACTCTTTACATGGAAAGGCTGGAACCAAATTTTCTGATGTTCTTCCCCAGCAGAGTTGCTAATTTGTTAGCTCTCAAAAATGCAAGTTTGAACCACAAGAGGTTGCCAAGCTCTCACAACATTTCAGGGTAACAGACAAGGCCAAATGATTTGAACCTTCTTCTCTTTAGGTGTTGCTAGACCTAGGTGGGTATACCTATTTGAATAAAGTAGACTTGACCTCTATTCATTTCCTAAAGCAATTTACCCACACTAGAAAATGTGAGTGGATAAATGAGTTTTATTTTGGTATAAATTGTATAAGCAATATCAAGGCTAGAATCTAATGTGTTCATATGTAAAAAATGAATGAAATTAAATAGTGGAATGGTAGAGACTAGTGCCTTATTGGGTGTACGAAGTCAAATGATAATCTAAAATGAATAGCTTCTTTCTGGCAGATACTCAAATTGTTTGGCATACAATTTTAAGTTTATAACTAGTATAAACATGCAAGAATGAGATTACCAAGTTCTTCTTAATAATCCAAATGAGATTCCCTAATTACTATGATTGACTAGAAGGATTTAATCTCTCCTTGAAAGAACCAATTAATCCAACCATACAAATACAACAAGTGTGCACTGATAAACTGAAAAAATTTCCTTAATATATTAGTTTAAACAATTAGAAAATATCAACCTTGGAGACAACTTCAACAATACTTCTAATTAACACAACAAACAATTGATACCAGAAAAATGTCACCACATCAAATGAATTCAATTGAAATCTTCATTGTTTCAAACATACATCATAGTCTCAAAATTGTAACATTTTGTCTCTTGCTGTATTTTTTACTCGCTATCTTTCTCTTTTGTTTGCTATCAAAAATGGGTATTTATATATCAGTCACATGAAAGGTCGTGTCCACTTGTATTCTAATCCATGGTGATCCTTATTTGAGCTTTTACAAACATTCATCAAACACCCGCTAAGACATCATGTAGTTCTGCCAACATCTTGAGTCTCTTTGATAGTCAATAGATTATATATCACTATGTTGTCCTACAATCCTACCGATGTTTCGAGTCTCCCCGATAGCTATCCCTTCAGTCATGAGTGTATCGCTATGACATTAAGGGTCGGGCAGACGTTCCTCCACCTACTCAAGTCTTACCAAGATGTTTCCTTTAGTTTTCTTTCTAATCGCCGAGACATAATAGTTTCTTGCCGATGGAACTTCATTCGGCATGAGCTTCCTATCTCTCCCCACTGAAGCCAGTCTCATCGATGAGCAATCCTTCCAAATGTGTCGCCAAGTCTTTACCAATAAAACACTTGTCACTATGACATAGGGGGTCGGTAAGACTCCCTGACTTCATCCTGATGACAACAACTGAATCCTTCTTTGCCTTATTGGCAAGATCAGATGAATGCTCTAGGACATTACATTGATGACTCTTGTCTCGCTGATATGTCTCTATGTCTTCAATCAGTAAGACACAAATAGGCTCGATATGACTCACCCCGATGCATACTATCTTGCTAATAGGATCTTTCTTTCACTAAGACTGTGAACTGTGTCTGCCCAATGTGTTACCAAATAAAATTTTATCGGTAAGACAATCCTGATCTCATGCCGATAGACTACAAAAGACACACATTAGTATAAAGTGCTTCATGGATCGGTGAGACCTGTATCATCTCTTGCTGATATGATTTATACATTGAAATAATCAAGGTTAGATGAATTCTATCAGACCAAATTATGAAAAAAAACTAAAGCATGGAAAAACATGATATGCAAAGTGGATTTTTGTGCTTATGGTATGGGCATTTTAGCAAACTTATGGGTACAGACAGCCATCAAATTTTAAAAATTTTACAATTCTAACAAGGTGGATGGACCTGTAATGGTGTAATGTCAAGGGGAGGAGCTTCCAACCCTCCCACAACAAGGGCTAAGGAAGAAGGCCCCTCAAGGTCTTCTCCACTCACTTCTTGTGGAGTGAGAGCCAGCAATTTGGAAAAAATCATTGACAAGGTTGGAACTTCATCTATGGAATTGAACAAATACTTCACAGGAGTGTCATGCTCAATCCTAGTGGATGGAAGAGGGCGTTCTTGAGATCCACCACTGAGTGATTCTAGGGCAGTGAAAAGCTCAGGAGAAGCCAGGCCTAGTTTTGTTTCTAAAATAGAACAAGTCAACACGGGGCCACCTCGTGGAGGAGGTGGAGTTCTATTACATTCTTCACTATCAAAAGAACTACTCTCCAACTTCGGCCTTATCAGGAGATGCAAAATCCCCATAGACAAGGAAAGAGGTGCAGAGGAAGAGTATGCAAAGAGAATCACGGTAGACACCACTAAAGTGTTTTCCATGTCTATGAGTTTTAGAAAGGGTGGAACATCTGGAACAGATGTAAACAGAGATAGCTCCACCAAAGGAGTGATGAACATTTATACAAGCACCCTCGTACTCACTACGAGAGTCATAGGTGGTGCAAGACTAACTTGAATGGAAGCAAAGGGGAGAAGGGAGGAGGACATGGCAGCAATCCCTAAGATAGGGGTGGTCTTCTCCTCTTCCTCTTTCCTCTGTTGAGTGGATTTCTCAACCATAAGAGCCTTTCGTCGGCATTTGCGCTCGCCTGCAAGATGATTTCCATGACTCTTAGATTTAGAGGTTGGGGGTTGCATAGGGACTAAAGGATCCTGCTCGGTCATAGGAGTGTTCACTAGAGCCATTTCTGGCAGAGGAATGAACTCCTGTATGGGAGCAGGGGGAGCAGGTTGGGAAGCACCAGGAAGAGTTATCTCAAGAGCCTCAGCAGCAGGCCTCTTCCCACTTTCTACTTTGGAAGTAGGGGTTGTAGGAGGCCTCAAACTCTAAGATATAGAGGACTCCCCATGGGAAGCCTTCTTCCCACTATAGAAAGTGGGCCTAGGCTCCGTTGGAAACACAAGAAGCTCAAGTGCAAGACGCTTTGACTCTCACCAAGCGGGCATCATAAGATTCTCCTACAGGTGCAGGGCATAATCCAATGGTACCACAATAGAGCAAGAGGGAGCATCAGACTTATCAAAAAAAGATGAAGGAGGATCTTAAGATTGCTTTTCTTCTTTCTTGTTGCACGCCCTGGAGGCATCGCTATCAGCTTTCAAGAAAGCTCTATGCGAGATGGCATAAGGTGATGGGGGGTATCTTATTCTTAACACTCAACACCCTCTCTGGTAATTTTGATAGGTTTGATGCAAAAGGTCCCTTCTGGGTGGAAGGGGACCCATAGGCCCAGGCCAAGAGTATTCCAAGGAGTAGCTTCCATGAGTAACCAGTGTCGTGGATCACATGCATAGAACCCCCATGGATAAATTTCAAGAATTTATGCACAACTAATGGTACGATGTTCATAGCCACTAGCCAAGGGATACCTAGCTTAACCCTAAAGAGCTCGAATCCAAGAATGATGTCAAACAAAATTTTCATAGTTTTAGGTCTAACAGAGACCGACAAGACAATGCTACCTAATGGAGGCATGAAAAGTCTATCGTGTGTGCGGACAATACTTACGGGTGCATCATACCCATCCTTATGCAAGAAATTGATTAACATTATTTCCTCAATTATAATATTTACTTGATATGTGGGATCAATAAGAACACCAACTACAATGTTCCCATTAATTCGCACATAAATGTATAATGGAGATGGTTCTCTATTAAAACCCATTGACAAGTCTTGTGAGGTAAATGTTATACCGTTATCACTACTCATGGGCTGCACATAGGGGGTAGGTTGACGCATGGAAGAGGCCATCACACACACACTAGACAAGGCTTTCACAAATTCCCCAGAAGGTAGCAAGGTAGGACAATGACCTAACTAAGGTTTCATTGTACAACACCTTCAGAACCTTTCAACTATGTCCACTAGGGGTCGTACATTGCATTGCAAGGCAGAGAACCTCACAACACACAAACCTACAACACTCCTAGAACACAAGGAAAGGGTCTTTCAATATCACACAATGGAACCAAAAATGTAAGAGTGGGGGACCGACCACGTTCAAGGCCCAAGTCATGAGAGACCAAGAGCAAAGGGATTCCCAAACTTACCTCAGCTAACATGGGTTTCAAGAAATAAGGAATGAGAATGATGAGGATAATAGGACCCTTTAATCACTCTACAAATCTAAAATTAAGAAGGATTTCAAGTGAGTTGAATTTCAGACTCGGCTCTAGGTATCAGGGAGCTTTTTGTCAGAGGATGAAAGCACAGAGCTGGGATGACAGTGCGGCACACCAGTGTCTCATTGGGGCCTAGCGTCCGTACAGCCAAAAAATCTAATAGACAAGAGTCAAGTCTAAGAATAGACTAATAGCTCGATGAATAGTTTAAAGAAATTCAAAAAGAGATTGTGAATTGAAAAATAGGTACACAAATGGGATAAGAAGATTATACCAATGGGGTTCCTACAAATGAGATCTTGTTTCCAGCAAGCTCCAAAAAGCACCTAAACCTGCACACAGAAAAGAGAGAAAAATGTTGGAGAAGGGCTGTATAGGGGCTTGCCTTAGTTAGACCCTGCTTTGGTGTTTCCACCTCCATGTACAACCAAGATAAAGATGATAGATAAATATGATAAAGAAGGATAACAAAAGTACTACAAAGTAATAAAAATGCTACTCAACCAACATAATAGAGGAGAGGAATGGGAAGCTTACCACCTCCACCAAATGCACTCAAGGAAAATGGGGAGAAGATGAGAGTACTCGAGCCTTTGCTACAATGGTGTGGTCCCAAACTTGCTCTACTAAAGTGATTGAACAATGTTGTTGCTACTGCAATGTTGGATGGAGTGCAAATGGAGTGCTCAAAGATGTATGAAAAATGGATTGAATGCTTGAAAGAATGGAAAATGCATGAACAAGATGATAAAAGATGGAATGGATGCTTGAAAAGATGGACCAAAGATGGAAATGCATGAAGGAATAGTCAATTTTCAAAGAAACATATGATTTCAGGTCGGTGAGGTCAAAGTGGAGGTGTTACAGCTTGTTCAAAATAGCAAGTGTAACGTCTCTACATGCTTCAAACATGAGAATCCGTTATGGACGTTAGCATGCCACATAGATGTCTGCGCACCACGTGCGCGTCCACAATGGTTTTGCTTCTACCGAAACACAAAACAAGCACCAAGTGGAACCAAGGCAATGGGCTTATGCATATTTTTTCCTTTGAACTTGGTTTTCTAAAGTGGAGAAAGGACAAAGGGGAATTCGCACATGGGGTGCAAATTTACTCTATCACAATTCATTTCATGTTATTTCATTTCCTTTCAAGGTTTGATTAAACGAGATTAGACCAAGGCAAACCCCCATTCACCAAAAACAAAACATTTTTCCCTCTTGATTTATGTTTGTAGATTTGCAAGTTGAAGAAAAGTTGATGATCTCAAAAGTGCAAAATTTCAAAGTTGTCAAAGTTGTCACCTTTGTCATCATCTCATAGAAACTCAAATCTCGGATTTATTTTTGACTGTCTAACTTTAAAAATCAGGAATGTAGAAGCATATACATAGGATTAGAGGACCCAAAAACATATTTTGGAGAGCCCTACCCAAGATCCATTCGCCATAGGGTGAATGAGTCCTCGGATAGCTTCTGAAAACACCATTTTTTGAAAGGTACACAACATTTATCCCTTCCAGATCTACCAGAAGCTTTACAGGTTCCTTCAATTTTATGCTTAATCTACTAAATCTAAGTTGTAGATTGAATTTTGGGTTTTATTTTCTATGTTTAATCTTTCTCCCCAAAGTGGGGTTTGACCTAGACCCCTTATCCTTGCAAAAAGGGGGAATTGAAAGATTCCTCAAAGAATTCATTGACCTGAGGGTTGAAAGTGGATTTTGACTTGAGGGATCTCATTTCTTGAATGAAATAGAAGAATAGGTAGGTTCATTCACCCCATTTTTCCCTTTCTATTTATAGTAAGTTTGGTGAAACATTCCAAATTTAGTATAAAACCCTATGTGTTTGAACCCCTACCCCATTTTTCTATGTTTTAACTATTTTTAGTTTTTCTCCCAAAAGTGTTGTTTGAACTTTACCCCCATCCTCAATCATAAGGAAATCTAAACATTCTCGCATTGATTTGATTCACCTAAGGGTTGTTAGTCAATTCTTTGTGGGGATCTCATTTTCTAATGAACGAAGGAAGATAGGTCCATTTTTCATATATGTGAACCCCTCCCTACACTCATCCCTATTTTCCTTTGGTTCACATAATATGCTTGTAAATATCCTTCAACAAATATTAAACTAACAACAAAAATAACTCTCTTTTCAATGACAAATCATCGTGCATAAGCGAAGGCTGCATTCATAAGTGTGAAATATGCCATTGGTAAGGGTTACTTAAAGATCTAGGTGGAAGGCTATTCAATGACTACTATTAATTATTTGAAGGGTAATCATCCCTTGAGCTAGAATGTGGAGTAGTTAATTAAAGACACTATAATAATGTTACAAACTTGTACCGAAACCTGTATATCTCATGTTTATAGGGAAGTAAATTCCCTTTCTGATTACTTTGCCAATGTGGCAATCAGCTTAAGTGATTTTCACTCGTGGTAAGAGGGATCTATCATTCCCGAGGATGCTAGAAAAATTTTAAGAAATGATGGCGTGGGATAATTTTATAGGGCCTTCTTGGTTTTGTAAATTTCTTTCTTTGGCACTCTTTGTGGGTAGATTTTGGCTCTCTGGCTTGTTTCTAGATACTTCTTTCCAAGGTTGTGTGACTGCTTTCGAGGGATCCATGGATGGTGACAGGAACCGTGTTGAGCTTGACTCTTGTGGTGATATTCAGAGGAGGAAAAAACTTTGGAACATTCTCTGTCATGGAAATTTTACTCCTTTCTTCCAGAGAGATTACATGGGCATCATTTGAATGCCTCAGCTAAATTTGTGTCTGCTTGGCATAATCAAAAACTGGTGCTAAAAGGCCTGGAGGTGGAAGTGAATGAGGATTTCATCGCCTCTGTCATGAGGTTGGTGATGGTGGGTAGAAAATTTTCCAAGGACAAAAAGAGCAACGAGGAAGCCATGACCCAATTCTTTAAGGGTGATGAAAGGAATAGTTTGGTAAGGTTGGAGAATTGAGGTTATGATAGGACCTCTTTGAAGAAAATTTGGGCTAGGGTTACGGAGGTGTTGATGAGGTACGTGACATTTGAAGGGAGATATAAGGCTCTTCTAGTCATCACTTCACCCTACTTAACCATTTTATTCATGGCTTGTTTATTTCCTTTCCTTTTTATCTGTTGTCTTCTCTAGATTCCTCGGTGTATGCTCATCTGAAGAATAGGAGGGATCCTATTCTTCACGAAGGGCTTATTTTATTGATAATGGAGCATATTCAGTCCATTACCCTAACTCCTACCATTGCTGGAAAAGAAGAATATTTTAATGCTCTTTTTGGGTCTTCAGAGTCGGAGTCCTCATCGAACAAGGAAGAGGAATGGAATGGGGATGAGGTTGATGTGGATTCTGGGTCGAAGAAGAGGAAGGTGGCAGGTTCCAAAATGAAAAGGGCCCCCAAAAGAGTGGATATTTTTGAAAGTGATGACACAGAGGTAGGGTCAGATAGGCCCTCTCCCGGAGCTAGGGAAATGGATGTTGACAAAGGAGTGGTTGGTGGGGTTTTGGAGACTAGGGCCTAGAAGAATACCGAAGGGGTTGATAAATTGAGGAGGTTTGCAAAGAGGTTTGTGAGTTTAAAGAATAAGCAATCAGCTGGTGCAACCAAGAATCTGTTGGAGGCTAAGGAAAACATTAACCCTAATTTCAACACTGCATCTATGGAGGACTCCCTATTTTATGAAGTTAATAAGGCTTCCATGGAGAAAGATGGTGAGGAGCAGAATGTGGAAGGTGAGGGTAAGGATAATGTTAACCTGCCTTTGAAAATTGATCCTCTGTTAGAGGACTTTTCATATTTGGATGAGGAAAACACCTCCATGTTTGGTCTATTGGACATGGCCAGGGCTGGGGCAACCCATACCTTCAAATTGGTGAAGTGGACCCTGCAAGAATTCAATAAAATTAATATTAAAATTAGGGGCCTCAAGGCGAATATGTAGAACGTTTCAGGGCCCTTTGTGCTCGATATCCTAATTGATAGATTGGTGGATCTGGAGCATACTCAAAATGAGTTTAAAGAGAAATTGAGGATAGGTTGAAAGCCCTTGAGGATAAGGTGGTTGGCCTCAATAATGACTTGATAATTTTGTTGCAGGTTAGCCATGCTTCGGTCAAAAACAACACAAAGGCCTTCGAGGTCTTGTTCAAAAAGCTTAGCCAGCTAAGGGAGGAGCAAGTCTTCTTCTCTTGACTCATGGAGAAGGATCAAGTAGGAAAGGGTAAGCATAAAAAATCCCTTAGGGATGATGACAAGATTCTGGTTGACAGAGGATCAAAGGAGTGGAAAAAGAGGTTTGAGGCAGAAAAAAAGGAATTGTTGGACATGGCTGTAAAACATAAGTCCCAACAGATTGAACTGGCTAATACTTTGGGTGGCCTTAAGGAGTTTCTTTGTTTCTTGTTTTTTGTTGCTTTTTGTTCTTCTCGTTGGTTAGGTGGGTGTTGTTTTGTTGTTGGGAGCCATTGGGTGTTCAATGTCTATCTATTGTTTAGCTCTCGGGTTGTTCAATTTTTTGTCGGTTGGGATGCTGTTGGTAGTTGACTGTTATGTTTCTTAGTAGCATTTGGTGACTTTTTGTATAGGGTTTCAGGTCCCTTCAAAACCTTTTTTTCCCTAGTAATCAAAATTCTCTTTACAAAATAGAGAATAATCTCTATATTTAATACAATACCAAACTTAAACACATAGCAACTAAGATTAAAAGATATGAATCTCTTCCTAGATGTGATGGAACCAACTATCTCAAGATCTCTGAAATCTGAGAGCCCAGTGCTACTATTTTTCTCCTCTTTGTTGTTAACCTAAAATATAAGAAAAAATTAATGAATAGCTTCTCTCCCATCACCACTCTCTTGTTTCCCTCTTCACAATAGTTTAGAGGTCAATCATAATGTAAATTCAAAAA
This sequence comes from Sequoia sempervirens, assembly GCA_007258455.2. NCBI lineage: Eukaryota > Viridiplantae > Streptophyta > Pinopsida > Cupressales > Cupressaceae > Sequoia > Sequoia sempervirens. Next base: position 208,638 of record VDFB02182613.1, on the reverse strand, counting down.
CATGAGAATGTAACTACTCTCTACTAGTTTCCCTGTCGTTATTCTCCAAAAACAGAGTTGTGCATCCCAATAATGAAATAATCACCAATGAAAATGGCATTTACCTTCCTTATCCCCATGGCCTCACTCTAAATGTTGATATTAATTACCAACTACTTGTTAATGTTTTGCACCATCCTTCCACTTTTTTTTTAGACAACAGGAATCGGTTGGGTATCCATCCCCCTATAAACTGCAGTGCGCCTGGTAAACTTTTTTCACGTGACCGGTGGCGCTGGCGCGACACACCCTCTGGTACCATGTGTTTGGGGGGAGACTAGACCTCGTGACCTCTTTCCTACAACAAGATGCTTTATCCAATCGAGCTAGGCCCCCCACCCCTAAAAATTATATGATATTAAGGGTATGAGCCTTTGGTTGTTGGCTCTACAGGCAAGAAGCCCCACCATTTCACCAAAGGGCCTCCCCTTAACACCAAGGGAAAACAATCTCCATTTGTTGACATGGTAGAGAACGACCCCACAAGGTTTGAACCTTGGTTGTTGGCCCTATAGGCAAGAAGCCCCACCACTTCACCAAAGGGCCGCCCCCACCATCCTTCCACTTTAACTACCATACTAAAAATAGAATTTTTTTCCTAATAAAGGATCAACCGCTATCTTAATATTCCCACTATTATGGGTTAACAATGTAGACAATATTCCTTCCATTATGAATTTAAATTTCCATTTAGTGACTTTAACCATTTGATTGGACTATGGCACCAACTTGTATTCTTTAATATACATTATAATAATAGTATAACTACCACTTAGTGGCTTGCATTTGTTGTTAGAACAAATGTGCCACCCTTGTGGATTTAACTATGGCTTTAATGCCATAAAATGTGTCTTCTTTCAAGTCTTCTATGGAGGATTATATGCCCCATGAGGCTAGCATAAAAACATATTTAAATCACCTTTATTACATGCTTTTAAAAGATTGATTAATCTGCCAATAATTTAACAATTGTATTATATATATTTCACCATATATATATATATATATATATATACATACATACATACATACATACATATATATATGTGTGTGTATGTATATATTTAACCGATTATATATCTCATATATCATATATATACACATACACACACACACATATCTATTTTAATTCTTATGTATAAATACTTATATATTATAAATGTGTATTTTATTTAATACATTTTAATGATAGTAGATTTGGATTGATATATAAACAATATTGGCAAATCAATGAAACAATTTGATTCATAGCATATATAACTTTATTTTTCCTTATCAAAAAATAATGAACCAAGACTCAACAAGGTTAAACCTAACCCTTCGACTCGACTCGACCTAACTTAAACAAATCACAATAATTGACTCAACGATAGGATTAGGGTAGACATATGTGAGTGTGTGTGTCAACTCAATTGAAATTAACTTGTTATTTTTGGAGTCTATATTCCTCTCTTTGGTGATACTCTCCCTCTCCCTCTGGAGGGTAAGAATTTGGTCCTACATTTCACTTAGAAATCTAATCAAAAGTTAGCATGTTATTAATAATAACATCATCATAATCTTAATTAAACAATAATACTAATCAAAATTAAAATATATTGCATTGCATTTAATCTCATCAAAATGTTGAATAACATATTATCATCATCAAATATCAAAACACATTTTAAAATAAACTGTTAAAAGTAATTTGTTAAAAAAAATCAAGGTGTAACATCTCTCACCTCTCTCTCTATCCCTACCTCTCTCTCTCCTTCTTCCTCCCTCTCCATCCTCTCTCTTTCTCTCTCACACATTTGGCTCTAGCATTCTAGAAATTCATTCTCATTTGGCGAGCGCTCACCAAATGATTTAAATTAGCAAATACCAGCCATTTGAGTTGGATTTTCCTTGGGAATTCAAACCAAAGGGTTGGATGACCATTTCATACCAAAGACATGTTTTTTTGAAAAGGTAAAAAAATTCCACATTTTTTATCATGCTCTCCATCAAGTTTACATGTGTTTCAATGCAAATTTATAAAAATACCATGATGATGTTAAGCTCTATCTTAGCTTTCTAATCATATAATTTTTTTTCACATTTTGATTATGTTAAGGTTTTCATCTTTAATTTCTTTTGTTAGTGTGCATTTTTTTGTCAAAAACCAACATGTGGTATTTTGGGTATAGTTTTTTACTTGTTCATCAAGTTTTGAAACAAATTACATTTTTAGAAACTAGAATCCATTCTACACATTTTGAAAAAAATTGAATTTTAATTAATTTTCAAAAAATTTAGAGGGGAGCACAGTCAATTTTTTGTTTTTTAAGATGTGTCCACTTCAAAAAAATAGTAAGAAATCATATATTCATTAAAAAATCACTGAAAAATTTGGCATAAACTACATTGTGTTAGCTAATTTCTCACTAAAGTGATTTTTGAAATTATTAAAAAAATTAACATTTTGGGGGGAGCACACCAGATGCTATGTTATGTTTTTTGAAGAAAACATGACCACTTTGTTGCTCCCCCTTTCTGAAACTCTTAATCTTCACCATTTTCAAAAAAAAAAATAGAAAGTAGATTCACAGCACTACAACTCTTGTTCTTGTTGCATCTTCAAATTTTGAGTGTAACTATCTTCATTTTCTCATTGAATATCAAACTTTGCTGATTTAAAAAACAAGTGGCATCTTAAGACCCCCTTTTTGTATAATACCAATGTTAATCATGGCACTTGGGACCTTGCTGCCCTCAAGCTCTATAATTGCTCCAGACATTGATAATCATCATTACCTCATTGACCACCATAAATGAGAGAAGTATTATCATGATGAATTCCATGCACCTTGTCATCCATAAGACAATTATTTTTCCATTAATAAGCCTATACTATTGAAGCATTGACATCAAGGTCTCAAAATTTTATTCCAAAATATGGGGTCATCCCACAATAATGGGTCCCAAACTTGGGACATCTTGATTTTTGCCTGAATTCACATATTTTTAGAAAAACTAATGATTTAATCCTTGAGGGATTCTATCTAAAGTTTTTTAATTGAAGAGGGTTAGATAAGAACCCTTTAGATCAAACCCGCTTGGATACAACCCCTCTAGTCTTAAATCATACCCACAATGGAGTCTCACTCACACCTATCAAAATGCTGGCAAAAGAATACCTTTTCTTTTCCTTTTGAGGGATTAAATAAAGTCATTAAGAAATTATATTTTTTAAGTATGTAGCTCTTATTATAAGCTTTCCAAAATGTATGATTTTAAATATTTTGAATTTTATTATTATATTTATATTTTATTTCTTATGAATGTTGTTTTTTCACTAAACATCAATGTATTTGTTTAACACGTGGAAAAATAAAAAATAGAGAAAAAAATTCTAAAAAATATGTGTACTAGGTATTGATGTTCTTGTTTCATCAAAAAAATAAAAAAATAATTTCAATACATACAAAATAATTTATGCATGATGACATACACCTATGTCCTAATTATAATTCCTTCGACTTCAAAAATTAATTAAAAAACTAGATACAATATAATATTATGAAAAAATATCCATGCACTAGATATTGATATTAAAAAATTATATTTTTATCGTTTCAATAAAAAAATTCATGACGACATAAATGTCACTTTTTAAAAATGTTTTTTACTATAAAAAATAAGTTATTAAAAGTTATGTTAAAAAATTTACAATTTGTTTCTAATTTTTTTTAATATATATATATAATTAATTTAGACATAAATCCCCACAAGATATATATAAAATTAATTTAGACATAAATCCCCACAAGTCGCTAGTTCACAACATCTTCAAATGATTAATGGTTTAGTTGCTATAAGTTTCCTAAAGTGAAATTTTGTAAAAAAATCAGATATTAATGTCCAAATTGGCCTAAAAGTGGATCATAGTATTGTGGGTTGACCCTATAGGAGAATTTATTTAAATATAAAATCTTGTCAAACAGATAAAGTGGTCACATCCCCGCAGTCAAGGCTAGGCATAGGAAAAAATAAATTAATTAAAATGACATCGGGAACAAGAAAAGAGACCGAATGAAGGAGTCAGGAAAACATTTAATGAAGCTTGGCCTACGATATGGGCCTATTCGTAGGCATTAAATGGGGAGGACAAAAGGAAATGGGGGAGCATGGCACCCTTATCCATGTGCACTGGAATTATGCAAGCCATGTCTGGAAATCTTCAAACCACATGTGGCCCCTCATTCTATAGTTTCTAGTTGAAAATAAATGGGAAGGACATAGGACTTATGGGAATGATGAGGAGGAGCAGGGTTCGACAAAATGGATTAGTTTAAAAGGCTTTAAAAACTTTGAAGAAATTGCAAGTAGTAGGTGTAATGTAAAATTCCAGAGATGTTCCGCATATCCTTGTTGCACATGCTAAAATGAGAGCTTTGGAATAGGGTATGGACATCCACGAAGGCATAAAGGCTAAAAAAAATTTACATGCATTATTTTAGAGGGAAAAGAGAAGAGCAGGAGCACATCTGAGAGTTGATTAGAGATAGATTGGAGCCATGTTTGAGAGTTGAGCGTGACTAAAGTGGAGGGGGGTGAATTTCTCTGATTTATTTTTCCCTAACCATGAATTCCTATACGGATTCATTAAAAGGTTGTAGAAACTCTCAAACAAAAGTAGCTAGCAAGAGTAAAAGCAATTTTACACAACATTTAACTACATTCTTCTTGTCTAGTCCATCCTCAGAGCTGATACCAGCACGTACAATGGAAATTTCCTTCATCATCTTCCTTAGAGAATTAGGTTCTTTGGAGCCGTTTGTAAAAGATTTGTCCACTGGGATTATGCTACTACGTTGAATATGTGATCAACTTTGACAAATTAGTAAATTTTATTTATGTTATTATTTTATTTTCAGGCTAATAAACATACTGCTCAATATTTTTGCAATCGTATATATCCCTTTATGTTATAAATAAATTAGAATTAGCATATTGTATTTAAGAAGATAATCAAAGAATACCAAGATGGTTAGTGAGTAAAAGTAACATAGTCAGTCATTTGAAATTAAGGATATTTATGATAAAAGGATTTGTAAAATATTATAGCATATATGAATAGGGGGAAATCATATCTTCACTCAGATGAATTAGGGAACACTTAATATTCTTATGTTTCTTAACACTAATATGAAAATGCATGTGTAAATCAAGAAAAAAAATTATGGTGTTAAACCACAAAATTATATAGGTCATTGCTCCTTAAAATTGATGCTAGTATATATGATTTGAGCATTGATAAATCAAATAATGTAATCAAATGTTCTTCGTATTGGACTATATGTAATTATTAACTAGGGCTTGATACTATTACTTAATAATAGAAGTAGTGGAGGGGAAGCTTGAATAAATATAGTCATCTAATCTCATTTCTTTAAAATATATTACCTGAAAAATAACACAAGGAGTTATGTCATTTGATTGCATGTAGCTCTTTCCTAGGGAGAATTAAGAGATTAGGATGAGCTATGTGGTATAATTATATCATCATGGTCAATATTAACAATTAGTATCAACTATCAAGTACTTAGTCATAAGACTTGTTGTCTTCAATATCTTTAGGAGTACAATAAAAGTATGTGTATTTCTATAATCAGTATAAACGAAACCTTGGGATGTTATAGTTGGATTAGGAATGATATTGGCGGTGAGGTTCAATCTCGACATAATTGGATGGAAGTGTCATGATATAGGTATATTAAATTGGGATACATGTGGTTGGAATAGTTATAAATACTCCTACAAGTCATAGTGTTGAGTATTATTTGAGTTCTTCAATTGTGACTCCCATTTATGGGATTTGTAGTATTTTATTATTAAATGTTTCTTAAATACTTAGAACCATTAAATATGTTTTCATGATCAATATTTATCTTTGAAACATTCCATGATAATTGTTGCAAATGGGTTAAATATTTAATTGTACCTTGTTGATGGTTTAGTCTTGTGGAATTAAAAGTTCTCAAAATGTTTAAGTTACAAACCTTATTCCTAGTCAAAATATTGTACCTGAAACATGTTGATATCATGTCTATTGCTAGAAAAGGGAAGTGTGGGAATGATAACTACCAAATGAGGTATGTAAATAAACCTAAAATGGTATTTGGATATTGGGATTAAGGGATTTTATATGACTACAAGTTACTTATTGACCCTCCCCTCGAATAGAAAACACTCAATATTAAACCTAATTTTATGAATCTCAAATGGAAGTGACTTACAATGGGTTTGTGTGAACCATGTAGATTAGTGTTGTAGAATAAGACTATGAACACCAAACCTGCACAAACTAACAAGTTTCAAACATGTTAGAAATCTAATCTAGTGTTCCTTATGAAATTATTTAGCCAAATTCAATAGAAAACATGAAAATAACAAGAAACTAATGAAAGATAGCATGTAAACCAAATTGAACTAGCTAAACCTTCATCCCATAGGGGGAGTGGTGCTCCTTTGATGTGGAAAGAAGCCCTTTCTAAATACCTTTGATAAGCTTGATGGTTGAAGATGATCTAAGTATAAAATTGACTATAAACTAGCTAAAATGCTTGAAAATGATGAAAATATTAAAAGTTATGAACTCAAATGACTATAATGGAAATGCATGAAGTTGTGGATCCATATTATGAAAATGATGCCTCTATTTATACAAGCAAAGGGTTGAAGAATTGAGGAAATTGGTGAATGTGGCATAAATTGAGAGCCAATGAGAAGGTTCCAAGTGTCACAATTCTATTGGAGGAAGTTGGAGCACATTTTGGGAAATGTGTGAGTGGAGGAGGATGGATGAGAAATAAATGAAATTGGTTGAGGATTTGAAAGGATATAAGAGGAATTAAATGAAATTGGTTGAGATTTGAGAGGATGTAAGAGAATTTATTACAAATGTAAGAGGATGTGATAGGTTTTTGAAAACCTTTGGAGGGAAATTGAATGAGAGGTTGTTGAGAGGAATATTTCTTGGAATATGCCTTGGTGAGGTAAAATAGAGGAATTAAATAATTAATTGAAATTATTTTTATGTGCAACCTGGTTAGTTGACCATGGGTTGATTTAACTATTGAGGAGTTAAAAGCTAGAGGAATTAATAATGATGATTAGATCTAGGATTAATTAATCCAAAATTAATTAATTGTCCAGAAGAGGGTAGTGTTATGCCTTTCATAACCACCCCATTTTATTTTTGGTTAAAATGGGTCCCCTTTGCTTCTTTTTTTTTCCTTGGTGTTTTGGTTTGGGCCTTAGGAGTTATTCTTTTTCCTCTTAAGGCCTCATTTTAGTTTTTCTAGCGGGTTCGGATTGTGGGATGAAATTAAACTTGGAACTTTTACAAAGTTGCCAGTTTGGTTCCCGTTTCGGCTCCGCTCCCTGTTGTCTTTGTTTCTTTGTTGTTTTTCTCGTGTTCGGCCTTTGGGTTGGTTTCCTCCCTTAGGTTTTCTTTTGTTTTTCCTTTTTCTTTGTTTCTTTTCTCTCATTGGAAGCGGAACCAAGATGGAAACTGAACTCGAAACTTTGTAAAAGTTATGAGTCTGGTTTTGGTTCTAACCTCACTCCTGTTGTGTTCTATCTGGGTTTAGATTCCATTATGATCCCGTTTGTGTTTGTGTTTTTGATGTTTTATTTTGGTGCTTGTTGCGAAAGTGGAACCAAAATGGGAACAAGACTGGGAACTTTGTAAAAATTTTGGGTTTTGTTTTAGTTCTGACTCCGCCTCTGCTTCCCTTTGTTGTCTTGTCCCTTTGTTGCAGAACTAAAATCGGATCTGGAGTGGGATGTGAAACTTGTCTAAAGTTTCATGTTATACCCTAGATATGCTTTTACGTCCAACCTGCCTTGAATTCACACTATTGGTTGAATACACACTTGCATCTTTGACTCTGCCCCTGACCAACCACATTAATGGCATTTATTGCCACTTCTCTCACATGCATGAAATGGGTTTTTAAACCTTAATTGAGTTTATTATTACTCATAAGTATTATTTGAAGCATTTTTACAACTCTGAGCTACAGATAACTTGAGAGGAGCATAATTTGATCATGGGCGCGTAGTGGGGAGTGATTTCTTGTCAAAATTCAACCTTTTCTTGGTGTGTTTCAAGGTAGGCGTTTGGATTTCTTTTCCTATTTCATTTGTGTTGTTTCTTCTCTGCCATTTGTGTGTTCTTCGCACGTTTGTGAGACTTTCTTTCACAAATCTTCGCTTGTTCTTGGTTTTTTTTGTTTGTTTCTTGTTGTTTTTTGTTTCTTTCTATTTTCCTTTTGTTTTTGTTCATTTTGTTGTCTTTTATGTTTTTTTTTCTTTGTTCTACTGTTGTTTTCATGTTTGGTAGTCTCGTTCGTACTTCTGTGCCCTAGTTTTTACCTAGGGTTTCATTTGGAAGGATATTTTGAGCTTTAAATTGTTTAAAATTAGTTTTATGATCCTTCTAAGCTTCCTTTTGTGTTGGGTTAATGGTTTTAATGATAAGGTTTTGATGCCCTAATTTATGTAACTCGATCTATTATACAAACTAGGGTTTGTGTGTTTGATCGTTACAATATCAAGCTTTAAAAGTTCAAATCTAGTCTTATTCTATCAAGAGTGAGTATTAGCCCCTTATTTAATGTTTCCCCATGGTTTTATGTGAACCAAGTCTTAAACTCATGTGACCACGTGTTCAAAATTTTTTTGATGTGAATGGCAGACTGATGGAAGCGGATCCGAAATGGGAAACGAACTTGGAACTATCGATTAGTTCTCTATTCAGATTCCATTCCGATCCTGATTCGAGTCTTATTTTGATTGTACTTATGGTGAGTGTTAACTCTGGTTTATGTTCTCATTCTTTGGTAGAAGCAAAACTGGGGTGGGAGCTGAACTTGGAACTATTGATTGGTTCTCTATTTGGTTTCTGTTCCAATCCTAGTTTCGGTTTCATTCTGGTTCTAGCCCCAATCCTACCAGTATCTAAAAGGTTTTCGTGTTCCTGACTTTGCTTCCAATGGAAATAAAATTTGGTTAAGTATAAGAAGGGATGGAGAATGGTATGAAAAGGTAATGTATGGTGTAATGATTTCCATGCTTTTAATGATCTAATCTAGGGTTGTACTACAGGAATAGAAGATGTCAGGAGCCTTAGAGGAAGCCTCTCAAAGGAGCCAGCCTATAGAAAGTTTGAGGTAGGGAACCAAGCCCAAAAAGATAAAAGTGGAACAATTTCCATATAATCCGAGATACAAACATAAGATTCCAACTCTTACTGCTAGCAAGGTGGACTCAAATTGGGAAAACATTACTGATACAAACTTGGGTCCATTCAATTATGAGGAGTTGCATGAGGAGACCTTCACAAAGGATGCCACAGGGAGAACACAAAGGATTGTGATGCTGATCTGCAATTAGCAGTTTACAAATTCACTTGTAAATTAATCCTATTTATAGTTTTTCCCCAATCATAAAAGAATTATGTAACTATGTTGTTTAACCATTGAAATTATAAATAAGTTCATGTTTATATAACTAATTACTAAAATGTTGTAATTAGAACTCAAATAGTGAATTGAAAATGAAAAGAAATAGAGAGAATGATAGATAGAAGATAGAAGAATAAGATAGAAGAGTAGATAACATCAGTTGATAAAGAAGTTTGTCCAATAAGGACTACATCTTTGGGCCTGCTTCTTAAGTAGGACCGCTTTATTAATGTTGCCAAGCAATAGAAATGCCTTGTTACAATATCCAAGCTCCAAAACCTACATAAAATTTCTCACAATCTCCTATCAACACTTGAAGACACTTAAAAGGCCTTCGTGCTTACAATATTATCCTCCAAAGAATTATTTCTCCAAAATGAACTTGATTTTTTCTCATCCAAACACACCCCCCTTTTATACAAATTTACATGCCAAGATGGGGTTAACAATAAAATTTTACAATATCCCCCATATCTCCAATATATCATAAAATAATCTTCATAATCCCCCTTTTACAACATAAAAATCTCCCAAATTCTTCTAAATCCTTCAAAAATCCATTTTTAATCATTGATTATCTTTTAGTGTTTGATTTTAGCCCTTTATATTTTCCTATTTTCAGGCTTAATATCTTAAAAAAAGGTTTACATTTATTTAAATAAGGATTTAATGATTAACATTATATTAAGGGGAATTAAATCTTATACAGAGTGGTTTTCCTTTTTTTCCCATGGAGAATGGCAAGAGGATTTTTGGGCAAGGATTAAGGGATCAAATCCCACCAAATCCTCCTTATCTTTGATTTTTAATTTTATTTATTTATTTATTATTTTTTAAACCATACGTGTTTTTTTCTTTAATAATTATGGTTTAATATATATTTATGCAAACTCACTACTCTTGCCACATCATATGCCAAATCATCATCCATGTTGTCTGTACTTTTGTTGACATCATCAAGTCAACCAATTTTGACTAAAGTTTTACTAGTTGTATCTTACTCATTTGGACTCCATTTTTGATGAAATGAATGGCATTGGTCTTGTGGCGATGAGCCCTTCATCATGACACCAATTTGACCAATTTGAAGATGATGAATTTTTCACCTTTTTCCTAGCCCCCTGATTCACCTATTTGACCAGACCTTTGACTGTGCATAACTTTTGCATACGGACTCCTTTTGAGCCCGTTCAAGTTGCATCAGGACCATGTTGGCGAGCTCTATGCAATGATGCTATTTTATTGAGATTATGATACTATGAAATTTTTAGGTTTCCTAGACCCACCTAGGTCATTCCTCCCCATTGAGAAGCTTTTGAACCTCCAAAATGTCTATTTTATGTACAATTTGAGCTAGGGCAATGTTTCCCCACTTGCCTAGTATCATATGTCCTTCCTACTAAAATTTTGAACATCTGACCCATCACAAACACAAAGAAATATGAGATAGCTTTGCTGATACAATCAACTGCATGTTCATCAATATTCACTGTCACATTCATCATCCACATAGAAATAACTAGTAGACTAACAAGTAACAATACTAAATAAATTGATGTGAAGGAAAAATTATCAACGTGTTGGATCTCCTGAATAGGAACATTGTTAGAAAATGAATCGTTCAAACTTCTTTTACCACCTTTGGCTGAAGGTTTAACTGTGATTGCAATTGATCTTCACACTATGTTTTTTGTGACACCTTATCATGATTCAAATCTTCTTGCTTAGTATCACTAGTTATTATAGACATGAGAGTTAAAACATTGCTTGCATTTACAATCATCTTCATATGCCATGTGTTTACTATAGATCTATCATCCTTTATGTGATGATATTTTACAATACATTCAATTCCATCTTTAAACAAATGATACTTATTATGTTCCCTATAGAAAATGGCTTTTCTATCATATAAATAAGGGATGCCTAAAACCATCCCAAAAATGTCAAGCAGGATAACATCTAACTCTACCTCATCAAAAAACTTGGATGTGATTGCAAATCGGAGTTTACACTGATGTGACACATGTAGCTCAGCATTACCATGCACCCAACCCAATGGATATGGTTTAGGATGAGGATTTGTTTTTAATCCCAATTTCTTAACAACTTGTTCAGAGATTAGATTCACTTGTGACCCGCTGTCTATTAGTGTATTAATCTTAGTTTGTTTAGCAATAGCCCTTAAATAAAACAAGTCATTCCTTTTACTTTCAATAGGTACTCCATTACAGCTTAGAGAAGAAGCATTAGTACTAATAACAGGACTATTATCTTTGATACCCACAACTGAAATCTTGGTTTCATCATCTGAACCTAAACCAAGGTCTTGCACGATAGTTGTGGTCTTTTGCTTACCCTTTCGATCCTTGAACCATTTCAACTTCTGATCAGGATGCAATTTCCAACACTTTGCATCTTCGTGCCCTTCCTTTTTGTAGTGTGAGCAATAAGGATTTATGTCCTATTTCTTTACAATAGTTGTTTGTTGTGAATTATCTTTCCCTTTCTTGCTTCCTTTCTGCTTACTTGAGTTCAGCAATAGATTGTCATGGCTATTCTTCGAGCTTGTTTCCAAATGGATAGCTTGCACACTAACTTCATCAAGGTTAGTTGGATAAACATAAGTATTGTATGCTTCAACTTTTCATGTAATCCACCTATATACTTTAAGAAAGTTTCTTGTGTATATAATGGAATGCCCAACATTACAACTCTTTTCCTAAACTCCTGTGTATTATCCTATACACTTTGTCCTTTCTCTTTCTTTAATGATTACCAATTCATTACTACTTTTTGCATATGGCCGAGTGGATATAATTGTTTCTTTAATGCAGCTATAAACTCAAACCAAGAAGAAATAATTTTACCATAACGACTTAGATCCTCTTGTGTTCTACTCTCCCACCAAATTAAAGTAGTGCCTCCTATTTTTTTTTTTGATAATCCTCAGTGAACTTTTGAACTCTACAATAAACTTCAATTTGCTTAATCCAATTATCTAGTTTATCTACATCTAGTTCTCCATTATAGATTGGCAAATCAAATTTAACATCTAGTTTTAACAAAGCTGTATTAGCTTCAGGTTGTACAGGTTGTTTCTTTTTAGAAGAGTTAGACGAAGAGGAAGAAGAGGATGAAGAAGAAGATGGGGATGGAGGTTCGGGAGGGTCACTACCAACTCCTACTCCTTTACCTTTACCATCTTTTGAAGAGGATTCACCTTCATTCTTCTTTCTATTCTTGAGTTCCTTTTTCTTCTGTCGCTCTTGTCTCTCTTGGAAAAGTACTTCTACCATCGCCTTCATATCAAGGAAGGCTCTTCAAAATTCCTTTTCATTGAGCTCTTCAAAATTCCTTTTCATTGAGCTCTTCAAGTTCCTCAACCATTTCAGACATCTTCGGTGGAATGGTCCTTCGTTTTTCGATCTCTGGATTGAATTCTTCTAGTGCACCTTCTCCTTGCTTCAATTTCAACCCGGATAACATTCACTTTTGCAATTTCCTATTCAATGGGCTCTGATACCAACTTGATCTGTAATTATCAATTTACAAATTCACTTGTAAATTAATCCTAATTACATATTTTCCCCGATCATAACAGAATTGTGTGACTATGTTGTTTAACCATTGAAATTATAAAATAAGTTCATATTTATATAACTAATTACTAAAATGTTGTAATTAGAACTCAAATAGTGAATTGAAAAATGAAAAGAAATAAAGAGAATGATATATAGAAGATAGAAGAATAAGACAGAAGAGGAGATAACGCCAGTTGATAATGGAGTTCGTCCAATCAGGATTACGTCTCCAGGCCTACTTCTCAAGTAGGATTTCTTTATTAATTTTTCCAAGCAATAGAAATGCCTTATTACAACATCCAAGCTCCAAAACTTGCATAAAATTTCTCACAATCTCCTCTCAACACTTGAAGACACTCAAAAGGACTTCATGCTTACAATATTCTCCTCCAAATAATTTTTTGTCCGAAATGAACTTGTTTTTCTCTCATCCAAACACACCCCCCTTTTATACAAATTTTAATGCCAAGATGGGGTTAACAATAAAATTTTACAATATCCCCCATATCTCCAATATATCACAAAATAATCTTCATAATCCCCCTTTTACAACATAAAAATCTCCCAAATTCTTCTAAATCCTTCAAAAATCCATTTTTAATCTTTGATTATCTTTTAATGTTTGATTTTAGCCCTTTATATTTTCCTATTTTCAGGCTTAATATCCTAAAAAAAGGTTTACATTTATTTAAATAAGGATTTAATGATTAGCATTATATTAAGAGGAATTAAATCTTATACGAAGGGGCTTTCCTTTTTTTTTTTCCATGGAGAATGGCAAGAGGATTTTTAGGCAAGGATTAAGGGATCAAATCCCACCAAATCCTCCTTATCTTTGTTTTTTAATTTTTTTAATTTTTTTTAAATTTTTAAACCATGCATGTTTTTTTCTTTAATAATTATGGTTTAATATATATTTATGCCAACTCACTACTCCTACCACATCATCATCCATGCTGACTATACTTTTGCTGACATCATCAAGTCAACCAATTTTGACTAAACTTTGACTAGACGTGTCTTTCTCTTTCGGACTCCATTTTCAATGAAACGAATGGCGTTGGACTCGTGGTGACAAGCCCTTCATCATGACACTAACTTTGACCAATTTGGAGATGATGAATTTTTTGCCTTTTTCCTAGCCCCCTGATTTGCCTGTTTGACCAGACCTTTGACTGTGCATAACTTCTACATATAGACTCCTTTTGAGCCCGTTCAAGTTGCGTCAGGACCATGTCGACGAGATCTATGTGATGATGCTAGTTTTGTGAGATTATGAGACTGTCAAATTTTTAGTTTTCCTGGATCCACATGGATCAACAGTCTGGATTGGCACATGTGGCCCTCTTTGCCTTATCAGTGCAATGTCCTGAATTGATACTTACTGCAGCAAGAGCATACAACCAAGGAACAAGAAAATGTTTAGACTTGTAGGGAAACATCATCATCGACCTTACTCCTCAAATGATAAGGTTTATGTTCAGTGCACCCACACCAAAAAATCCCAAACAGCTAAATGAGTTAGAGGCAGTATTATTATATAGTAACAAGGAGGATAACAGGTCACATATGAATAAAAAATGGATGAGGGTGGAGAAGAAATCTCTGACTAAGCTCCTTGATCAGCCTAAAAGGTCAAACTTCACTAAGGAGATCAGTGATATAATCATGATGTTGTCTAGAGTATTTGGGAAGAGAGACTCCTCATGTTTCAAGGAATGGATGTTTCCATTTATACAAACTATTTTGGATGGCAGGCAACAATTTGATTGGCCTATGATTATATCAGACTACCTACACAATCAAATGCTTAAAGTGAGGGAAACAAAGTCATTCTTCATGACTTCCTATGTGATATATGTAGTAGCAAGAAGAGGTATTTTTCTTGGTTTGAATGTAGTTGGAGTATTGGGAGAGGCCTTTGGACAAAATAAGGTCTGGGATCACTATGAATAGTTAACCTTGCAGACTTCTAAGTTACACTTTAGAGGAGTTAATGATGCATTCTTATATGTCATTATTAATCATTTGATAGGGGATGCAGGATACAGGCTGAGCAGGGATGCCATGGAATTCATTGCAGAATGGGGGAATTGGTACATCCAATACCCCAAATTCACCTACTTCAAATTGGATGGGTTTGATGGTCATCCCCATTTTCTCCCTAGATGTTGTTGTAATAGAATTGTGTTGATGGAGTTCATTTATCAAGCTATAAGAGTTAATCTCAAATTTGCTAGCAAACTTAAGACTAGTTGCTACAAATTTGTTTTGAAATTGGGAGAATATAGATGTGCACACAATGTGGCAGCAAAGGTAATCTATGATGAATTAATTCATTTGAAGTTGGGCTTGTATACTTCTAGGAAACACTTTGATCCTAAACATAAGATGCAGAGTTTGCTCCCCACAATCTTTGACAAACATTTTAATTTATTGGAGGATTTTTCGATGGACCTACAAGATGATTATGATTTAAGGAGGAGGAAGTATGAAAGGTTACCCATCCCATTGATGATTGAATTTGGGGTGAAGGAGGATATTCCTGACACATTGTCAAATGATGGTGTAACCTTGGATCTTGCATATGATGCTAAAAACATAGGGACTAAAAATCTAGACCTAGTGAATTGGGATGAGGAGGAAACAATTGATATCAAGTAAATTTTGAGGCCAGTTGTGGATAGGAGTATCCAATGGGTGCTCATGAGGACCAAAGAGCCAGAGACTCAAACCTCAAAGAAGAGGAAAGTTGTTGGAACCACCCAAGGCTACAAGAGAACAAAAAGAAGAACAACTCCAAAATAGTGGTTAGAGTTTTTCCCTCCCAATTCTGGAGAGGAGTTCCATCTAGCGTTACCCACCCAAAATATCCCTGAAGCACAAGAAGGAGAGGCCACCACTGATGTTGGAGCTGAAGTTTCATCTCAGCTAGGTACATCAATAACTATTGGGGGTAAGACTTCAACACAACCTCCTATCATAGAGCAACCAAGTGAAGAGATACATGTTGGAATCCTTCAAAAGGAGACTAAATTAATGAAGGGAAAGGAGGTAGAGATGGAGATTCATGATATTGACACAGATTCATAAGCTACCCAATCTGACAAAGAAACTCCTATGGTTGATAAAGAAATAGAGGAATTGGGAACTAAACATGTCCTCACTCTTGAGGATCAATGGAAGTTGTTTGAGGAAGCTAAGAAAGTAGTTGATTCCAAGGCCCAAGCTATGGCATTTGCAAAAAAAAGCAAGTTGAAGCGCAAGCCAAGGCTAAGGAATTAGCAAGGAAGCAAAAAGGGAAAGAATATTTGTTACTGCAACAAAAAGAATAAGAACTGAAGATGAAGATGGAAAGTGATAAAATAGCCTTGGTGCAAAAGATTCATGAGCTTTAAGAGGAGAAATCTCAGCAAAAGAGGGAAAGGGAGGCCCTTGATGCCAAATTCAAAATGATTGAAGAGGCACAAAGGAAGAAAGATGAAGAAGAACACCTATTAAAATAAAAAGAGGATGAAGAATTGGTTGAGCATGAGAAAAGGTCCAAGGAAGCATGGGATAAAGTTGAGGAACTTGAAAAATAGAGGAATGAGATGTTAAAATAGAGGGAAGAGATGTTAGAACAAAGGAGGTTGGAAGAAGAACAATTACAAGAGTTGGAAGCTAGAAAGTTACAAGAACAAAAAAATAAAGTTGAGGCTGAGAAGTTGGAAAAGGAAAGAGCAGAGAAAGAGAAGCAAAAAGAGGTTGACTCTCAACCTAGAAAAATAGTTTGGAAACCTCTTTCTCCTATTACCTCCTCCTCAACATAGGTAATAACTCCCCTTGTTTCTCCTACATGGTTGAAACTGGATCTAGAGAAGAAACAAATAGTTCAACCACAACCATTAAATTGGGATGAGATGATGAAAGAGATCGACAACGAAAGACCCAGGAAAAGGGAAAAGGTGCTTCATTCCACCAGACTCACAAATACAAGGGAAATCATAGCTGAGTGTGTAGTCCCTATGGTGGAGAAAGATAGACAAGACATGCAATTAACTGATTACTAGTTGGGGACTGTCAATTTGGGAAGGCCAACAAGAAATCAACAAATGAACCTATTTGACATTGTAGCATCATCCACCAAGTCTAGGATGATCAAGGACAAGCAAAAGAAAGATGAACTCAAGGCCCAATTGGATCAATTGCATAATTTTTTAAAATATGTCTCCACTCCTATCAACCAACAATTTATTGCCCCTAACACTCCAATCCTATTGAGAAAAAAGGAAGTAGATGATTTGGTTCAAATGAGGAATAAAGTGGGAATGCTTGATAGGTGGGTTGACAGGTTGAACCAAGAAGTTGATGAGTTACTTGTTGAGAGTTTTAAAGCTCATGAAGGAGCACTATAGCTGGTAGAGGATATAGATTCACATGCTAAAGCCTTGAGGATAGAAGAAGAGGAATACAAAGAGTATATCAAAAAGTTAAAAGATATTAGTAAGTTGCCAAAGCAAACTCTCTTGGAGGAGTCCATCCTTAATAAAGACAATGAAGGCTTCCTTGGAAGACAAGGGACATAATCAAATTCAGGTCTTCATTTATTTATCAACATAGGGATGATATCCAACAAGTTGGAAAGGATCTAAATGAATAGGTTGATGAATTAGAGGAAGTTATTGCTATTTTGGCCAATGTTGATATACATGTGAAGGAAGGTTTACCCCTTGATAAATTAAAGGAGAAATGGAACAATAGATTTCAGGAGGTAATGCAAAAACAATATGATGATGACTTGATGTTGGATAGGCTCATAGACATTAAAGATGAAGCAAGGGCTACAAGAAGGGAATTAATCAAACTAAGAGATATGCATGAGATTTCTTTTGCAAAGGTAAAAATAATTAAGTTTGAGGATAGTTGGGTAGATGGCCCTGATACAGCTGTACTCCAACAAGTTCTTACTGCCTATGATGAATACCTCCAAGAGTAGAATGCGAGGGGGTGAGGTGGTATAAGAATGTTCCTTCCAGTTGGGCATCTAAAGACTTGGTCAGTAGAGCAACCGTCTTCCCTATTCTTCACCAAATCAAAGATAGCTTCAACCTCAGATTCCTTACAGCTCATTCCTCTTCTTTAGGCAGATTTTGGATAATGATATGGCCCCTGTCAAAAGAAGAAAATCATGGAGAATTTCTTATCCTTACTTGGTCACCTTCCTAGGATTTTGGATCTCATGTTTTGTAGCCTTAAGTGGCATCCAGTAGTCTAGTTCTTGAGGGCTATAAAACAAACTTTGAAAGATATTGTAAAGGTCGGCTGGTTGAAATCAGATTAGCCACCTAGTGAGAAAGACAATAGTGATAGTTGATAGTTTAAGTTTTCAAGTTTTTAAGCAAGATACTTTGATACTTTTCTTATAGTTTCATGCAATCAGTTTATTTTCAGAATTTTGTAGTTAAGTGATGATGTCAATGACTTATGGTAATGCGTGTGCCCGTGGATTTTGTTGTGCACAAATGATTCTTATTTGATGCAATATCAATAGGAGAATCTGAGTTTCAAACTATTTCATTGAGTTGTCTATGAGTTAGATCTATTTGTGTCTATTGATCTGTTAATCTAATCAATGAGTTGATGTGTTTTTAGTTTTGAAATAAAGTTTAATGAATGGTTATGGTGATTGTATTTTGCACTATGGATGTATGTAGTAGTGTAGTTTATGCTATATATTGCATCATGTTATGGTTTTGGTTGGTTGAGAAAACACTCATCGTTGAAGTACATGTCTAGATTTAAATAGGTTTATATTCATAATTTACTATCCTAAAGCTTTGATTTATCCTTTTTCAGTTTATTTAAAACCCTAATTTTAGATTTATTTATAATATTCAGTTTGCATCCTCTTACCAGCAGGCCCCTTGCACATTATAGCTATATTGACCACTTAGTGAAATAGTAGCGTTATGAACCAACATCAAAGACCTTGGAAGGTAATCAGTTTAGCTATTGATTGAATTTTTTGGGAGAGGTGAGGCAATTACATCTTACTTGCATGTTGATGTGTCAACTTGGCATATCAATGGGTAGGGGGTTTGGGGCATTTGATTTAATTGATTTTAATCAAATACGAAGACTTAGGGGGATTTAATTAAATGATTTGATTTAATTAAATCTGATGAAAATTAGTTAGAAGAAAGGTAAATTAATCAATAATTTTAATTATTTGATTAATAGTTGAATGTGTTGATTTTAATTAAATAATGTTGATTATTCAATTAATTGATCAATTTGAGATGATTTTTTAGAAGAAACGGTATTAGTTGATCAGAATTAGATATCCAGTATTAATCAAGTCATTTTACATGTCTGCAAAGACTATCCCCTATGTTAAGAAGACTAACCTAAGGACATTCAAGTTGGTCAAGTTTAATATCCTTAAAGGAAGGTGTTATCGTATGGGTTGTTAAATTATATAGGTTTTCCTGATTATTGATAAGCATTAATAATGGAAGAGAAAATTTGATGAAACCTTGGGTTGTGGGAACCTAGTGCATAGGTATCCTTGAGAGACTATGTGTGACTTTGATCCATTTGGAAGTGAAAACATAGGTGGTCCTTGGGTGAAGAGTGTCCCTGTGACCTCAAGTTTGTAGGGGGGTCTAAGGGGAGTAGGGGGCGATAACTCCCATATGTTGGGATTGTTCCTCAATGGTTTGACCTTTCCTCCACTGTAAGCTTCGGCAGAGGCTAAAATGGGTATCGAATGGGTATGATCAAGTTAAGGGAATTTAATAACTTCTATTTAATACATAATAGGCTTCTCTTAAACATAATAAAGTAAGGGATTTAATTACTTTATAATGGATGTTTGATTATATGTATATGCTGGATAAAGTCCATCAATGTTGGGTAGATTCCATCACGTGTTGGTTCCATGTACCTCTTATGTGTCTGTGTAATTTAACTCCATATCTAGAATTCTTTATGTATAGGCCCGTGTATCTATTGATTTTGATTGTGGCTCATGTTATGTATGACCCGCCCAAGAGTGAACCTCTAGGATATTTGAGCAATGATAGGTAATCATTGGACCATGCCAATGACTGATGTCTGAGACACTGATAGGGATTATTCAACATTCACCTAGTTCATGAACGTGAGGCTAGTGGGCTACCTTGGTTATGATACAACCATAGCTATTGAACAAGTAGGGACCCATCCGTGTAGGTAATGATAATCCGAGGCTAACCATGTATGGAGAGGGTTAACTGGATGCCACTGATAAGCATGGAAGTGATTGATGCCAAGTGTTACTCGAGATTGTGAAGAAGATAGCTGACACTACCACTAACGTCACAAGGTGGTATATTTTAGGAGCTACTTCTTCCTAGGTGGAAAAACTTGTCGTTGGTGGCTTATAGGCAATTGAAGTTGAAATCCACTAGGTTTGGTAGGTTCACTACTTGGGGAAAACCTTGGGATTGTGGATGGACTTGCAATGTAGTATGGGATGCATCGAATGCCCTTCCCATTTGTCAAAATCTATACATACCCATGTGGGGTTGAGGACAGACCTGCAGTGTAGTATGGGATGCACCAAATCCTCTTCCCATTTGTCCAATGGTGTAGAAGACTAGAGGAAAGGATAGGACTGGTGGTGTAGTGCACAATGAATCAATATTTTTTCTATCTAGTATGCATTATGGACATGTGTGTTAGCCATTGTGATGTGTGTGTTAGTTAGCCATTGCGATGTGTTAATCAACCATATGTATGGGATGTATGTGGAGCTTTCCACTATGTATTTGATGTAGGTTGGAGCTTGTCACTATGTTTTTGTGATACATTTTGGTGCTTATTGCTGTATAATTGTGATGAATGTTGGATCTCATCACTGTGTATGTGAAGTATGATGGAGCTTGACATTATGTATTTGTGAAGCATTTTTGCCTTGATCATTTTGATTTTTGGCTTGTTTAATGTTTTTAGTTTCGGATGTGCCCGCACTCAAGTAGAGTTATCGAAAAGGTGTGCAATGTTCCACGTGGTGGTTGCGCAACTTTCATTTTTCACCTTCCTTTTGGGAGAGATTTGAGATGCATGTTGGATCGTCAGAGATTTTATAAGGGGCTATATTCATGAGCTTGAAAGTTTCTTCCCGTTTGACACATCGTCTCTTTATTGTGGGCAGATTGTGCTTCTTATAAGCGATATCTTTTGAGAGTTTTTCAAACCTCGCTGACCTTTTTCTTTTCTTGGTTTTTAGGATGGAATTTTTGAGTCGGTGCCTTTAGGTGATGTGATTGGTCAACTAGACCTTTTTTTCTAGGTTGTGTTTCTAGGATTTGATCGTTTAAAAACCTCTATCTTTGCTTAATATCTAAAAAGCATTAATGCAGTAGCTAAGAATTGATGAGCGAATATTATTGTGACCTAACCAAGGATCTACAATCAGATCATGTGCTATCAAAATCCAAGACCTGGAAGTGATTACTTTTGTGTTATGGTGGCATTTTTTTTTTCTGTGGCTATAATAGGGAGGCGGCGACAGATGAAAGGGTTGGATTCCAAGTTTCAGTTTCCTTTGTCAAGGAAAATTTGTTTTAGTTTTTCTAGGATAAAGAACTATTTTTAGGAGTAAAGTTGCAAAACTACTTTTCTCTGGCATGCTATATCTTTTAAGGCTTAAACTATTATCCGATTAGCATCCAACCTCTATTTTAAAGTTCATTTGATATTTAAATCATGAACTATTGAGAAGAAATTGTTGAGACTGTGCATGGCCTTTATCAAGCTTTATTTCTTTATGTTTTCATTCTAAATGAAACATTGTGTCTTGCAAGCTAAATTTGAATAGTTGAAATAGTTGATTTCTATGCTTTATGCTCGTATAGTAGAATAATAACTTGTGAAAACTAGATTATGTCATTAGACTTCTCTATTTTTCTGAAAGGTTGTTGTTTTATCATATTATGTTGTATTAGGAGAGAGAGTTCATGCAATTTTTGAATATTTTTTGTTACCTTGAGAAATCTTTATGTTTGATCGGACCTTAATGAACACTACCTATGAAAGGATTTGAAATTCTGCACTGTGCTTGTTGTTAGCCTTTGTTATTCATTCTCTTTCCAACAATGAAGGGTTGTGGTGTTCTGTGTCTAATTATATCAATCATAGGAATGGTTAGGTTTGAAATGTTGTAAAATCATTGGCATATTGCCATTTTTTATGTTTTTATATTTACATTTCCTTCTACCCTTTTCTCCAAACCCCAAAGAAGAGTCGAGTTTCTATAAAAACCCCATAGGTATTCAATGAAGTGCAATTTGGTCCCCCATTCATTGAATTTCCCATAAGACTATCAAAGAAGCGCAAGCTTTGATGATCAACAATTCTTTTTCTGGGACGCCTGGTGGGACAAGAAGTTTTTTGAATGCTTGATTAGAAGTCAAAAATATTTCTTAAATCAAGCTAAGGAAGGACACTAGAAGCTACATGCCTAGAGTCCAAACAAGAGAATCTTCAAGAGGTCACTTCCAATACTCTCAATTACCTGTGTCGGTACCTAGAAGGAGAAGACTTACAAACTTTGTATTACCAGTAAGGAGAAATAGAGAAAGAAGTAAGAGCCCAATATCCAGAGCCTTATCTACTCCACCCAAAGGCTCAACCTTCCAAATTAGAATACCTGTATACCTAATTTATAGGAATCTTTTCTATATGGGTCATGTACCTCCCCCTACTCCTAGAAATTTTGTAACTTGAGTTTGGGATAGAGGTAGTCCACTATGTCCACCCACACCCCAAAATGTATGGCTTTCCATAGCCGCTAATTCCCTCAAGGCTATTCCAAAACTCTTTGGAGAAGACTTCAAAACCCCTTTTGAACACCTTCAAGATATAGAAGAGGTATGTAGGGTGCATAACATAATGAAGGAGAATATTGCTTTGAGGCTGTTAGCTACTTCTTTCAAAGGAAAGGCCCAAGATTGATATTGATCTTTGGCCTCTGGCTCTATCATCTCTTGGGATCAACTCAGAGAACGATTGTTCGAACACTTCTCAGAGAAAGGAGACTACTCTTTGTTGCTGCAACAATGAATCACCATCAAGAGAGCTCTATACGAGGCCATGAGCAATTTTAACACTAGGTTTTATAAGACCTGGCAAAGGATCCCCGTGGCTGCTCAACCCCAAGTTGTGATGGCATTCATTTTCTATCTAAAGGCTCTCAATTCAAACATCATAGTTATGATAACCCCCATGGGAGGGGATATCTTGTGCTACACATATGAGGTGGTTGTGCATGCAAAGAATAGTCTAATTGATGTCAAGAAGCTTCCACCCTGACCTCCAATGCCAATATTTGTAGAAATCTCCAGTGGCCTTCAAGAAGAAGCTACTCTAAGTACTTTCGCTATACAATTGATGTTGGCCACACCACATTCTATGTACGTCTATCCTGCCGCTCAAACAAGCTCATCGATCTCTTCCTCAATTGCGACAGATATCAGTGATATGAAGAGTCTCAAGCAGAATTTTTCTAATGAGTTGGTCATTATCAAATGACAAAAAGCAACACCTCCTAAGCAAACTATGCAAGCCTATGGAAAAGGAAAGTCATCTTACCAATAGAATCCATACCAAGGATTCTCCAGAGGAGGAGGTCAACAGACGACATCTGCAAATTAGATAGTTTCAGTCACCATGCCACTATAGACGGTCAAGGACAACCTGAGTAAAGAGCTAATTCTAGGCCAAAACAATTTGGCAGATGATGAAAATGCATGGTGCTTCCCATGTAGCGATAGCCATATGCCCTGAAATTTCCCAAGGGGGAATATGCAACAGAGGATAGCGAAACAAAGAAGCAAAGGCGTGCTCCTAAATATAGATGAATATGAATCTTCCAAAATGGAAAATGATCGTTTCAGAGCACAAATGCAAGGAATTTCCTTGGAGTAAGAACTAGATATTGCACCAAACCAAGCTCCATTTTCATGGATGGAAGAAGAAGATGCAGTATTCACAAATGAAGCTTTGACGACTAGTGCTCCACAAGTGCAGTCAGATTACAACACAAGATCTAAAATAAGGCTCACAAGAGAATACGTGCAACAAGCTCTACAACGTCCTTAGCCATGTCAACCACCCCCGTAGGAAAAGTATGCTCCATCACCCATCATCCGACCTTTTTTGTAGCTGCATAAACCATCATTGGTAGAGAAGGAGGTGAACAAGACACCAAACCTAGTCACAAAAAAACATTTTCTTCTAAAAACTAGAGAAATATTGTCATACAAGCCTAAGACTCAACTAGTCAGAATGCTCAATGTGGTGGAACAATTGAAGAAGGTGCCTACCAATTTATCATTGTGGGATGTCATATCTATTCCTAAACAAAATAAATTTATTTGAGAAGCATTAAAGAAAGAAGAACAAATCCCACAGGAGGGCACAACTCATTCATGTAGCCAAAGCGGAGACAAAGGATTTGTGCCACCCCCTCAAGCTTTGAAAGCACCAGCTTATGTGAATGATCTAGGAAATGCAAAAGAGAAAGAGGTAAGCATGCCAAAGCCCACACCTTTCTTTTTAACGCTTATTGTGGGAGATAAGCTTTTGCATAATAATATGATTGATTCAAGGGATAGCACGATTGTCATGCCAAAACAAGTGGTTGATTCCTTGAAACTTAAGTATGAGCCCCTTGAAAAAGGAATCATGCAACTATATGGGAAGAAGGTTCTAACCATTGGTCAGATAAAGGATCTATCTTCGACCCTCTTCTCATGTCCAACCAAATAGTCACACAAGAAATAGTAGTGATAGAAATTCCTCTGGTCTTTGGAATGTTTCTTTCAAGAGATTTCACTGCAAAGCTTGGTGGATACTTAGTGCTCGACTGGTCCCACCTAATATTAGGAACCAAGCATGGGGAAAAGATGAAAATTATGTCTGAATCTTTGCATCCTAAACACATTGTGGACAATTTGGTCTTGTGCTTTGATGTGGCACATACCTCCATCTCTCAACAAGAGAGATATTGTGTAGAAATGTTGGAAGATGAAGAAGATACAAGTGATCGAACTCCCAAAGAAGAGGTGCTACTCAACCAATTCATTGAATCTACTCCATTCGGAAACTTCCATGCAATAGGGCTAGGAACCTATGTGATTTTTGATGATGATTGGGTCTTTCCAAAATTAATGAAGGATTGAGAGGAATGTGATGATCTGGGTGATAATTGTCTATGGACCCTGTATTTTGATGGCACTAAGTGCAAAGCTGGATTTGGAGCAGGTGTCTAACTAGTGTCTTTGACAGGATCAGAAACCCTCAAAGCTTACCATTTTTCAGTTCTCATTTTCCAATAATGATGATGAATATGAATCCTTAGTTCATAGGTTGATTCTTGAAAAGTGGATAGGCACAAGGAGAATACAAGCTTTCGAAGATTTAGAGCTAGTGGTGAGCCAAGTCCACGAACAAGCAACTGCAAAAAACAAAGGCATGAAGTCATACAGACATCAATTTTGGGATCTTATCAAGAGCTTCGAAGCTTTCAATATTCAAGTTATTCCTCGATCTCAAAATAGTGTTGTTGATTAGATGACTTCTATTGGCTCACAATTTGAGCCAATTTCCAATCCGACCAAGTAGAAAGTTGAAAGTTGGAAGGGAAGTTCCTCACAAGGACAAGAAAATACTGAAGGATCTATGTTTTAAATATGATAGAGTTATCACCTAGACCTATGATGATCTGAGAGGTTATGACCCAGGCATAATTCAACATACCATTGAATTGGCAGAAGGATCTAAACCTATCTGACAGAAGCAAAGGCCAGTTAACCCGAAGGTCAAAGCATTGATGGCACAAGAGTTAACCAAACTGGTCAAGTCAAAGATCAAATACCCTATCAAACATTCTACCTGGGTGTCGAATCTGGTTCCAGTCTGAAAAAAGAACAGTGATATTTGGCTTTGTGTTGATTTTTGAGACTTGAATAAGGCCTCGTTAAAAGAGCATTACCCCTTGCCATTGATGGAGCAGATCTTGCAGACTATGGCCGGATTGGAGATGTTCTCTTTGCTAGATGGTTTCTCAAGATGTAATCAAGTCTATGTGAAGGAAGTCGACCAACATAAGACAATGCTTACCACTAAGTGCGAAATGTTTGCATACTCAAAGATGTCGTTTGTACTTTCCAATGTTGGTGAAACTTTTCAATGAGAAATGGATATTGCTTTCAAGGGATTGATCAACCTGATTATCCTAATATATTTGGATGACCTAACGGTCTTTTCAAAATCAAAAGATGATCACTTCAATCATCTAGAGAATATTTTTATGAAAAGCCAACAGTTCAGGATTTCTTTAAATCCAAAAAAATGTGTTTTTAGAGTACCTCGAGGTAAGCTCCTCAACTTTGTAGTATAAAAGGAGGGAATAGAAATAGACCCCAAAAGGGTCATATCTATAATGGAATTACCTCTGCCAGTAAACCAAAAAGGACTGCAATATTTTCTAGGGAATATCAAATTTGTAGCAGATTCATATCAAATTTTGTAGGAATTGCAAGACCAATTATGATGATGCTTAAAAAGAATCTTCTTTTCAAGTGGACCCCAAAGGAAAAGTAGCTTTTGAGCAGCTAAATATAGCCATCTCTGCAGCCCTAGTGTTGGTCAACCCAAATTTTTCCAAAGACTTTCTACTTTATGTGTACAGTGGCCAATGCAGTATAGCTTCAGTGCTCACTCAGAAGTGCGAGGGGGATAATGGGGAGCATCCTATTGCATTCCATTTGAGGAACCTGAAAGGTTAATAAGCTAGGTATAACTTTGTAGAAAAGAAAGCTTTCACCATTGTGAAAATCTTAAAGAAGTTCTGACACTTGGTGTCAGCCAACAAAATCACTATTCTCATGGCACATCCCAATGTGTGGGAATACATCACATAAGGTGAGATAATAGAAAAGAGGGAAAATTGGATCACCAAGATCCTAAAATATGATGTGGACATTAGACCAACCAATCTGGTTTGGGGAAGAGGTGTGTGTGAATACATTGCATAGGAATCAAGTCCCAAAGCTGAAAGAGAGACCGATCAAGTCTACTTGAACCAATTTGAGTTCAAAGAATCTTGGGTGGTTGATTAGACACAGTATATGCAAAAGGGATACTACCCAACTAGCCTTTCACTTCATAAAAGAAGATACTACCAATTGCAAGGCCCTAGGTATGTATTAATTGAGGTTGTATCATTTAAGAGAAATTATGATGGTGTATTGCTCCGATGTCTAGACAAGCTACAGGCAAAAAGAGTTCTTAATGAATTCCATCATAGGCTATAGGGTGGACATTTCTCTACCAAGGCTATCGCTTTAAAGATAATGCGTGCAGGATATTATTGGCCTTTTATGTTTATTGAAGCACATCATTTGGTGCAAAAGTGTACCTAGTGCCAATATTTTGTTGGGAAAAGAAATAATTTTTCTTTGCCCCTAAGCCCGATTATAACTAAGGAACCCTTTGCTCAATGGGGTTTGGATTTTATCAGAATGATAAATCCTATTTCTAGCACTGGATTCAAATCCTCACAGAAACTGACTATTTCACAAGGTGGACGAAGGTCGTAGCCCTAAAACATGCCATGGAGGGGGAAATTGTCAATTTCCTTGAAGAGCTAGTAGCGAGATTTGGCCCGCCCAAGACCATCATATCCGACAATGCCCGATCTTTTTTAGGATCAAGAATGTCAGATTTTTCCATCAGACATGGGATTTTCCTTAAAACTTCATCAAATTACTACCCACAAGGGAATGGGTTAGCAGTATCAACCAACAAAAACCTAATTAGGTTAATCAAGTGCATTAGGTCGGAACAATAAAGGGATTGGCACAAACATCTACAAGCTGCTATGTGGGTAGACCAGATTACTCCCAAGAAAATTTTGAATACTTCCCCTTATGAATTGGTATATAGAAAAGAGGTTTTTTTGCCCATTTCCATCGAGATTCCTACCTTACAACTATTGAAAGCCCTAGAAATTGAAGAAAGTAGTAAAATAGAAGTACGACTAGCGAAACTCCCAGGTTCAAGTGCAATACCCATGGCTGATGATATTGAGTGCAAGATTTATCCTCTTTCTCGACTCTATTATCACCTTGGGGTGGTTTCTTCTAGATGGGGATTTGTCTCTTTTAAAGAGGTTTTCAAGCTAGAACAAGCATACAAGAAAATTTGTACTCTCATCCTACCAACTGATGCAAACTAGGAGGCACAACATTTCACTTTCCTCAAACTCCAAAAATTACCAGAGGCTTATGGTCGAGCCTCCTAAAGCAAAGACCCCCTGTGAGTCGCCAAAACTATGAAGCATTTTTACTTTGATAGTTTTGATTTTTGGCTTGTTTAATGTTTTCATTTTTGGATGTTCCCACACTCAAGTAGAGTTATTAGAAAGGTGTGTAATGCACCACGTGGAGCCTGTGCAACTTCAATTTTCACCTTCCTTTCGGGAGAGAGTCAGGATGCGTGAAGGATCATCGGAGATTTTCTAAGGGGCTATATTCATGAGCTTGAAAGTTTTCATCTATTTGACACATCATCTCTTTACTACGAGCGGATTGTGCTTCTTATGAAGTGATATCTTTTGGGAGTTTGTCGGAGCTTGCTGGCCTTTTTCTTTTCTTGGTTTTCAGGATGGAAGTTTTGAGTCGGTGCCTTTGGGTGATGTGATTGGTCAACTGGACCTTTTTTGTCAGGCTGTGTTTCTAGTATTTGATCATTTACAAACCTCTATCTTTGCTAAATATCTAAAAAACATTAATGTAGCAGCTGAGAATTGATGAGAAAAGATTATTGTGACTTAACCAAGAATCTATGATCAATCGTGTGCTATCAAAATCCAACACCTGGCAATGATTAGTTTTGTGTTGTGGCAGAATTTTCTTCTTTCTACGGCTATAAAAGGGAGGTGGCAATAGATGAAAGGGTTGGATTCCAAGTTTTAGTTTCCTTTGTCAAGGAAAATTTTCTTTAGTTTTTCTAGGATAAAGAACTATTTTGAGGAGTAAAGTTGTAGAACTACTTTTCTTTGGCATGTTATATCTTTTAGGGATTAAACTATTATTGGATTAGCATCTGACCTCTGTTTTAAAGTTCATTTGATATTTAAAGCACAAACTATTGAGAAAAAATCATTGAGACTGTGCATGTATGGCCTTTATCAAGCTTTCTTTCTTTATGTGTTTGTTCTGAATGAAACACTGTGTCTTGCAAGCTGAATTTGAATAGTTTAAGTAGCTGATTTCTATGATTTGTTCTCATATAGTAGAATAATAACTTGTGAAAACTGGATTATGTCATTGGACTTCTCTATTTTTCTAAAAGGTTGTTGTTTTATCATATTATTTTGTATTAGGAGAGAGAGTTCATGCAATTTCTGAATATTTTTTTTGTTACCCTGAGAAATCTTTATGTTTAGCGGGCCTTAATGAACACTACCTATGGAAGGATTTGAAAGTCTACACTGTGCTTGTTGTTAGCCTTTTTTGTTCGTTCTCTTTCCAAAAATGAAGGGTTGTGGCATTCTGTGTCTAATTATATCAATCATAGGAATGGTTGGGTTTGAAATGTTGTAAAAGCGTTGGTACATCACCATTTTTTATGTTTTATATTTACATTTCCTTCCACCCTTTTCTCCAAACCCTAAAGAAGATCCGACTTTCTATAAAAAAACTCGGAGGTATTCAGTGAAGTGCAAGTTGGTGCCCCATTCACTGAATTTCCCATAAGATTTTCAGAGAGGCACAAGCTTTTATGATCAACAGTATTTATGATATATGATGGAGCCATTCATTAACGTAAATATGATATGTGTATAAGACCATCATAGTGTACTTGTAATGTGCAAATGTGACAGTTATGATTGTACTTGTGATGTGCTTGTGCTCTATGTGTGATCCAATCACTATTATACTTGTGATCTATGTATGATCCAGTCAGTGTTGCACTTGTGACCTATGTTTGATCAATTCATTGTTGTACTTGTACTTTGTATGAGCTAATCAGCTTGTGTATATGGGGGTATTCATGGTAGCCAATGTGTATAATCTTTGAGATTATGGTACATATGAATGACCTCTTTTGGATATTGTGAATGTTTATACACTAACGTTTAGTAATGATTGGTATGGACCCAACACTTGATGGAAAAGTAGTTATTATTATATTATAATTGACTATGTTGATAGCTTACATGTACTAAAATTAACTTAGTTATGGGTTAAAGGTGAGATAATGGATCTCATACAAAAGGATATTTTGAACTCCCTCTGTCATTATGGGGCAAACTACGAAGCCTCTGATTTCCCATGAGGGGATACATAGGCAGGGTCATCATGAACCCTCGAGGCTTAGGTTGTAGGTCTAGGAAAGACCTTAACCTTGGGACCTTAACACTCTTTGTGCAATCATATAATTGACAATAATGAGTTGATGCCACCATGGGAATGGAGAAGTATTGAAGTTAAAACTACTAAGCTTTGTGGAAGGTGCTCAATCATTTAATTTCGTAGATGTTGTGAATGCAAAAAAAAATTGTTGTGCTCAAGATGGGGATTTTACATTGGTATCAGAGCAACCAGGTTCAAATGTTGGACCTTTGAGGCTCACTTGACTTTGGGTTAAGCATGTTGTCTTACACTACCGCCTGACCAGAACCAAGTTGGTCACTTGATATGTACATAATGGTTTTGAATATCTTAATGTACTTTTAATCTTGTGAGAACATATGGCTAGTCATAACCAAGAGTACCTAGATGGGTGAACAAGGAAATTTTGACATATGAGTTTTAAATGAAAATCAGAGTGTGTAACGAAAGTTTAAGGAATTTTATGATTGTTATTTCCCCTAACTCACTTGTTGGATTTAACTTCACCCCTTGTTATGGAGAAAATATTATTGCATAATTAAGAGTATTAATAAAATATCTCTCAAGGTATACACATGAAATTCCAAGAACATAAAATGCCAAGAGTTGAGGGTGTATATTTGAATGGGTAGGTTGTGACTACCTTAATACTTAATGGTGAAAAGTAGTTCTTGATGCATGTTATGTCAATAACTTATAAATATTAATTGGTAAATTATGTACCCAATGGTATAATATAGATGTATTTTAAGAAATATTAACCCTTAAACTCGTAATGGAGGATTGGATTAAGAAAAATTATTACTTAAGGGTATATTTTAGTATGAACTCTCTTAAATCTTATAAAAAATATTCCAAATTGGTTAAATTAGGAAAAATGCAACCACTTGAGAGGTAGGGACAAGGAAATCAATAGAAATTAACTTGGTTAGTAACCCAAAATTTTGATGAAATTAACAAATCTAACTCTCTAATAAGCCAAGACAGCTTATCCCAAGGGGGGAAGAATGTCACATCCCCACGATCAAGGATAGGAATGGGAAAAAATTAATTAATTAATTAATTAAAATGGTAATGTGAACAAGAAAAGAGACCGAGTGAATGAGTCAAAAAATTATTTAATGAACCATGGCCTACGATATGGGCCTATTCATAGGCATTAAATGGGGAGGACAAAAGGAAATGGGGGAGCATGGCACCCTTTTCAATGTGTAGTGGAATTATGCAAGCCATGTCTGGAAATCTTCAAAACCCTGTGGCCCCTCATTCTATAGATTCAAGCTTTTCCTTTAGGAGAAAAATGGAGGGGAAGAGAGCAGAGGAAGTTGTGGGGGAGTGAGAACAAGGAGGAAGCAAGAGAGCTCAAGGAAGAGACGCCCAGTTTTGAACATGTGAGAGAGAGAGAGATGCAGAGGAATGCAAGATTAGGTGGAAAGAAAGGCAATGAAATTGCATGAGAAAGGGAAAGAAAATATTGATGAATTTGGGGTGGGAGGAAGAGCGAGCATTGAAAGGAAATGGGAAGGAGATAGGACATGTGGGAATCACGAGGAGGAGCAGGGGTCGACAAAATGGATTAGTTTAAAATGTTTTAAGAACTTTGAAGAAATTGCAAGTAGCAAGTGTAATTTCAAATTTCATGGATGTTGCTCATATCCTTGCTACACATGCTAAAATGAGAACTTTGGAACAATGTATGGAAATCCATGAAGGCATAAAGGCTAAAATAATTTTACATGCATTATTCCAGAGGGAAAAGAGAAGAGAGGGAGAGAATCTAAAAGTTGATTGGAGATACATTGGAGCCATGTTTGAGAGTTGAGTGTGACTAAGGCAGGGGGCATTTCTCTAATTTATTTTTCCCCAACCATGACTGCCTATACGGATTCATTAAAAGGTCATAGAAACTATCAAACAAAAGTAGCTAGAAAGAGTAAAATCCATTTTACACAACATTTGACTACCTTCTTCCTATCTAGTCCACCCTCAGAGCTAATACCAACACGTACAGTGGAAATTGACTTCATCATCATCCCTAGAGACTTAGGTTCTTTAGAGACGTTTTGTGAAATATTTGTCCACTGGGATTATGCTACTACATAGAATATGTGATCAACTTTGATAGATAAGCAATTTATATTTATGTTTTTGTTTTATTTTAAGGCTAATAAGCATACTTCTCAATATTTTGGCAATCATATGTATCCCTTTATGTTATAAATAAATTAGAATTAGCATATTGTATGAGAAGATAAACAAAGAATACCAAGATGGTTAGTGAGTAAAAGTAACATAGTCGGTCATTTGAAATTAAGGATATTTATGATAAAAGGATTTGTAAAATATTATAGCATATATGAATAGGGTAAAATCATATCTTTACTCAGATGAATTAGGGAACACTTAATATCCCTATGTTTATTAATACTAATATGCAAATGCATGTGTAAATCAAGAAGAAATTCTATGGTGTTAAACCACAAAATTATATAGGTCATGGCTCCTTAAAAATGATGTTAGTTTATATGATCTGAGCATTGATAAATCAAATAATGTGATTGAATGTTCTTTGTATTGGAATATATGTAATGAGTAACTAGGGCTTGCTACTATTACTTAATAATAGAAGTAGGGGAGGGGACACTTGAATAAATATATTAATCTAATCTCATTTCCTTAAAATATATTACTTGAAAAATAACACAATCAGTTATGTCATTTGATTGCATGTAGCTCTTTCCTAAGGAGAATTAAGAGGTTGGGATGAGCTATGTGGTATAATTATATCATCATGGTCACTATTAACAATAAGTATCAACTAATTAATCATAAGACTTGTTGTCTTCAATATCATTAGGAGTGCAATAAAAGTATGTGTGTTTCTATAATTAGTATAAACGAAACCTTGGGATGTTATAGTTGGATTAGGAATGATATTGGTGATTAGGTTCAATCTTGACGTAATTGGATGGAAGTATCATGATATAGGTTTTTTAAATTGCAATACATGGTTGGAATAGTTATAAATACTCCTACAAGGCGTAGTGTTGAGTATCATTTGAGTTCTTCAATTGTGACTTCCATATATAGGATGTGTAGTATTTTATTATTAAATGTTTCTCAAATACTTAGAACCATTAAATATGTTTAGATGATCAATATTTATCTATGAAACATTCCATGATAATTTTGCAAATGGGTCAAATATTTAATAGTACCTTGTTTACGGCTTAGTCTTGTGGAATTAAAAGTTCTCAAAATGTTTAAGTTAGAAACCTTATTCCTGGTCAAAATATTGTACCTGATACATGTTGATATCATGTCAATTGCTAGAAAAGGGAAGTGTGGGAATGCTAACTACCAAATGAAGTATGTAAATAAACCTAAGAATGGTATTTGGATATTGGGAGTAAGGGATTTTATATGACTAAAAGTTACTTATTGACCATACCCTCAAATAGAAAACACTCAATATTAAACCTATTTTTATGAATCTCAAATGGAAGTGACTTCTAATGGGTTTGTGTGAACTAAGGTAGATTAGTGTTGTACAATAAGCCTAACCCCTATGTTGAGAAGACTAACCTAAGGACATTCAAGTTAGTCGAGTTTAATATCCTTAAAAGTGTTATTGTATGGGTTGTTAAATTATATAGGTTTTCCTAATTGTTGATAAGCATTAATAATGGAAGAGAAACATTGATGAAACCTTGGGTTGTGGGAACCTGGTGTATAGGTATCCTTGAGAGACTATGTGAGGAGAACTACGCGTGACTTTGATCTATTTAGAAGTAGAAACATAGGCGGTCCTTGGGCGAAGGATGTCCCTATGACCTCAAGTCTGTAGGGGGGTCTAGGGGGGATAACTCCTAGATGTTGGGATTGTTCCTCAATGGTTTGACCTTTGCTCCACAGTAAGCTTCAGTTGAGGCTAAAATGGGTATCAAATGTGTATAATCACGTTAAGGGAATTTAATAACTTGTATTTAATACATAATAAGCTTATCTTAAACATAATGAAGTAAAGAATTTAACTACTATATAATGGGTATTTGATTATATGTATATGTTGGGTAAAGTCCATCAATGTCGGGTAGAGTCCATCATGTGTTGGTTCAATGTACCTATTATGTGTCTATGTAATTTAAATCCATATATAGAGGTCTTTCTATATAGTCCCGTGTATCTATTGATTTTGATTATGACTCATGTTATGAATGATCCGCCTAGGAGTGAACCTCCAGAATATTTGAGTAGTGACAGGTAGTCATTGGACCATGCCAATGACCGATATCTAGGCTACTGCTAGGGATTAGTCATCATTCACCTAGTTCACGAAGGTGAAGGTAGCGGGCTACCCTGGTTATGATACGACCATAGTTGTTGCATGGGTAGGTACCCATTTGTGTAAGTAATGGTAATCTGGGGCTAACTACGTATTGTGAGGGTTCACTGGCTAGTACTATAAGCATGGAAGTGACTGATGCCAAGTGTTACCTGGGATTGTGAAGAAGATAGCTGACAATACCACTAAGGCCACAAGGTTTTATATGTTGGGATCTACTTTTTCTTGGGTGGACAGACTTGTTTTTGGTGGCCTATAGGCGATTGAAGTTAGAATCCACCAGGTTTGGTAGGTTCACTACTTGGGGAAAACCTTGGGATGGTGGATGCACCCGTGGTGTACTATGGGATACATCGAATCCACTTCCCAATTTTCAGACTATATACTTACCCATGTGGGGTTGAGGACGGACCTGCGGTGTAGTATGGGATGCATCAAATCCTCTTCCCATTTGTCCAATAGTGCAAAAGACTAGAGGAAAGGATAGGACACATGATGTAGTGCATAATGCATAGATATTCTTTCTATCTGGGATGCATTATGGACATGTGTGTTAGCCATTTTGATGTGTTAGTCAATCAGTCATTGTGATGTGTTAATCAACCATTATGTATAGGATGTATGTAGAGCTTTCCACTGTGTATGTGATCCAAGTTGGAGCTTGTCACTATGTATTTGTGATACATTTTGGTGCTCGTTTTTCATAACTCAAATTTATTGCATTTTTAATTATAATATGATAAATTGAAATATTGAGGAAATTCAATATGTTGAATGGAAATTTTGATATTTTTGAAATTTATTGTGAATCGACTAAGAGAGGAAACAACAAATAAAGCTTAGGAAAAAGCTCAATTTGAACACAACTAGATTTCATTGAGACTATGATATATTTTTTCAGTATTGTCTCTTCAATACTTGTAGTATTTTTTCCATTTTGTTGAATTTCAATAGAAATAATGGTAAAATATTTCTATTTGCAAATGAAAATGACCTAGAGACTAGTAGAAAGTGTAGAATTGACCCATTTTAGGTTGCATGGC
Source organism: Sequoia sempervirens (assembly GCA_007258455.2). NCBI lineage: Eukaryota > Viridiplantae > Streptophyta > Pinopsida > Cupressales > Cupressaceae > Sequoia > Sequoia sempervirens. The sequence continues at coordinate 172,701 of VDFB02182613.1, read as the reverse complement.
CTATCGGCCATCTTTTCTTAGATAATCCATATGCCTTTAAGCCATATCGACTAGCTAGCTGAGCATGGCTGAGGCAAGTAGCCATTTTTATTATTGGTTGTCATCATAGTTTTTACATGTGAACACTCTGCCATTTTTATGGTTATTGGATTTGACTTTGACTTGCAAAGTTTTGTGTTATATGAAACAATGTAGAGAATCATATATCATTCTATAGGGAATGACAAGATAACTTTGTATCATTTCTTTCTAATATTGATGATCATATCAGCTAGGCTAAGATTAATATTAGGCTTCAAGTTTAAAGAAAAATGAATGCATTGGTTGTAGCATGCATAAGATGACATCGTTCATTTCGAACAGTGAACAAACTAGGTAAACGTCCCATATATCTTTGTATGATTTGATCTGTAGGATCTTTGGGCTACATTTAAAATGCTTATAGATTCAATACTACATGTCAAAATATATGATTGTATTTACATTTGCCATTAGTGGGTATTCTTTGAATTTGGCCTTGGAGAAGTTAAGGAAAAACTGTAACTGACATTTAAGGAATTGTCGTTCCTGAGTGACCAGATAATGGATCTCTCACAACTCCTTGTTAACCTTTTATAAAACATGGGTGCATTTCTAGAACCCTGGAAGCTACTGAATCTTGTCTCATGACAAATATTTCCTCGGGGTTTCACAGCAACAAGCTTGTCATTCTTTGATTTCTTATTATATATATGTGCATAATGGATTTTCAATAATATTTATATGATGAAAATCCTGAATGATGGACACTCTGTTCTATGAATGAAGCATTGATTTTCCTATTTCTGATAATGAGATTCTAATGGTACAAAACTTGTAAACTCTTTATAAAGGCATTTCCTTGATAGTATGAGATTAGCTGAAGACAACATTATTTTGTAACTATTTTGTTGTAAAAAGTCTAGTTATATTATAAACAGTGAATGTATATTGGTGAACAACATTGTTTTGTAAACCGTTTGATGTGAACAACCTTGTTCTATTATAAACAATGAATGTTATTTATGAACATTATTCTATAACTATTTTGTTGTAAACAGTCTCATTATGTTATAAATAGTAAATGTATATTGGTGAATAGCATTGTTCTATAAACCATTTGATGTGAACAACCTTGTTCTATTATAAATAATGTATGTTATTTGTGATTACTACTTTGTAACTATTTATTGTAAACAATCCCATTATATTATAAATAGTGAATGAATATGTGTGAACAACATTGTTCTATAAACCATTTTATGTGAACAATCTTTTTCTATTATAAACAATGAATGTTATTTGTGAACAACATTGTTTTGTAAAATTTTTGTTGTAAACAGTCTTGTTCTATTATAAACAATGAATGTTTATTTGTGAACAACTTCCTTCTATAATTGTTTAGTTGAAACATCATTGTTCTATTATAAACATTGAATGTTTTATATGTAAGAAGCATCGTTTTGTTAAACAATAACTGTGTGATTACAATATAACGGTTTGTTATCATAGCATGATTGATACAAATGACATAATAGTATGTGGGAAATTGTTCAAACAAACTTCTTCAAAATTCTTTACTTTATGCAAACTAATAGACTATATGATGTTCTGAAACATTATTTGGATGATAGAAATCCAATTTATTAGTTTAAATTCAGAATGTATGCACAAATTCATAACTTAAGTAGGCATTTATTTGTGTATGCATGTAGAATTTCATCTACGCACGTACACATACTTGTGACATACCCTCTTTTGTTTCCTATTTTTCTTCATTCTTAAATGAATACTTAATTACGATGAAAGTAGACTTGTGGCATGCTTTTAATGGATGGATAATGTTTTGATCAGCTTCCATTAGATTTATTTTTGAATTGTAAATTGAATAGAACAACAACACCTAGTATACTAGAGCACCTAAGGGTAGATGTTGCTAGAGCGTAGTTAGTTGCTATGAGATAACTTGATGATGAAAGTTACCTTCTAGGATGAGTGCCAAGATGGAGTTCAGAGAGTAAAGGTTTTCTTTACCAAAACCTATTGTTTGTTCTTGCAACATTATTCTTATGCTTGGCCAAGCAATTCAGTTCATTATGTATGTATGTATGTACTATGTGATAACACTCTCTCTATCATTCCTAGCATAGATCTTGTATTTTATTTTCTAACTTGTAGATATAAATGCATGTTGATGTATGGAAAGGGTATGTGTAGGATCATCATGGAAAAAATAGGCCCTTAAGTAGCGATAAAATTTAGAAAAATTAGAGTTACGCAACTTGACATAAAAATTTCATTAAGTTATCTATATTATTTCAAAATTAAGTAAGAATAGAATCTATAGCAAATTGAATGTAGTTTCTAAACTACTAGGTTTATTTAAAAAAAAATTATTTGGTGAAAATTTGAAATTTCAATGCTCCTGAAAAAATAAGAAGTAGGTGTATGTCTAACCACCCTAACCACAATAAAATGATAATATTTTTTGATAAGATTTTAGATATAAATAGATGACTCATGTCCCGATGTGATGCATATTTTGTTGTAATTTTTTTCCAAGTAAATAATTCATTATGAATTTTTATTATAACTTATAAAAAATATAAAAACTCGTATGTCTAACCACCTTAACTTGGTCAAAACTTCATAAAATTCAATTATTATTTTTAACCCTATAGAATGTGATGCATGTTTCAGATTAAAAAAATGTGATACCATTTGAAAGTTATAGATGTTTTTCAATCAGCCTATCAATCAGGACTTTAGTCATAATTCAAATAGAAAATAAATAATTATTATTTATTAAATTCAAAGTAAAGAATAATTTATATTAGTGGAAAGCTGAGAATCTCCTTTAAAAACCCTTTTTGTTTCATCTATTTTGGATTTTTAAAAAGTCATCAACCACATACCCTACACATACCCATCATATCACCACTTTTTGGCCCATCATGATCCTGCACATACCCGGAATGCACCATATTCCACTATGCATATTGTTCTCTTGCTAAAATTTTTGTGCAGGGTTAGGTATTCTTCAAGTTGGAAGAATTTCGGGGAAGCGTAAGCTTCATGGTTGGGCAATAAAGTGCTTCAACCATGTTCTTGTCCACCAGTGTAGGCAAGCATCAAAAGGAACCTTGGTTGTATACAAGATTATCTTAGTCTATGATGTAACCTTTATGTAACCTTGATGTAAAAGTTATACATTGTATTGACTTTGTGGCCTTATGAACCAAGTCAAACTTAGATACTGTAATTGACTTTTGAATTGAATATATAAATCTTGACTCATTTTAATTAGACATGTGTTGCTATGATTGACTATAGCTTCTTAATTATGTCTTTTTAATTTGAATATATTTATTTGTCATTTGTAATAATATTATTAAATTAATAATTTAGAATGGGTTATTACATTTGGTATTAGAGCTTAGGGTTCAACTCTAGGCCTTTGAATCTACCATAGCCTTGACTATGTTGGAAATCGTGCCTCAACTTATTGGCTTGTGTTATTCCTTCTTAGCATAGCATCTATTTGATTTATCGAGCTCACTCTCCTTTTTCGGCAAGACCTTATTCTATGTCTCCTCGATGGATAGATATTACTTCTTGCTTTGGTGTGGTGTATTCTTTGTCAACAAGAGTTGTTCACTTTGGCAGGAGTCTTCTTAGTGTCTCCTTGAAACTCCAATGAGAGTGTATCAAAGTGACTTTTCTTTTTCGTTGGGACATTGAGGCATGTCTCCTCGAGATGTTGATATAAGGCTGGTGACTCTAGTTGGTGGGACCTCACGAGTTCATCAAGACTTTGAAGATAGTCTCTTCGATAGGCTAATGGGATGCAGTGGGGACCACATGGAGTGGTACTACCCTCGTCATTATGAAATCCTTGTTTCAGTGGGAGATGATGGATTGTCTCATCAAAATGGATATATGTGTAGAGTTGCATAACCAATTAGCCTATGGGTGCCTTGGTGGGACCCGAACATGCTAAGTGGGACAGCGGGAATTGGATGAAGCTGATGGAGGAAGTGTGACTAGATGTTTTGGTGTACGGTGAGATTGTCGAAGTGACTTGGTGAATTTGAAGAGAGATTGAACAGAGTCTCTTCGATGGTTTGATATGGCAAATAGTTAGACCATTTACTGTAGTTTCTTAGGGAATTTGAATTGAATAGTTCCTTGGTGGTTTTGGGATGATGAATGAATGGTGTGTCAGAATAGTATGTTTTGTAACATTGAGCAGTGTGTAGTTCGAATTGAACTAAGGCGAGGTTGATCAGGGAAATATTATGCTGCTAAGATTGATATTGTGAATTAACACCTGGAAGCAAAAGTTTTGTAACTTTTTATGTAATCTCCATTTACTGTAATACAAAGTTATCTTGCTTGGTGTGTGGGTTTTTCTCCCATAAAGGTTTTCCCATGTAATTATGGTGTTCAATTCTCTATGTGTTGGTTTTAACTGTCTATTATGTTACTTGTAAATGTGCATCTTAATGAACTGTAACTTGAAATTAAGTGTCATATATGCATTTCTCTTCTAAGAATTTGGCATTAGGAATGAATTTTCACACTCAACTTTCCTTACAAGTGGTATCAGAGCCTGGCCAGTTATGTTATCCTTGTGGGTAGGATGAGTTTTTTGTGCTAATTCTGCAGTGGGAGACTTGTTGAGGAATCAGGTAGTCTATATTGTAGATTGAGATGGCAAGCACATCAGGAAGAGTAGAAATTGAAAAGTTCAATGGTGACAATTTTGAGTTATGGAAACTCAAAATGGAAGACCTGTTGGTGGATAGAGATCTTTGGATTTTTGTCTAGAACAAAACCATCAGGTATGAAGCAAGAAGATTGGGACCTCATAGATAGGAAATCCAAAGGGTTGATAAGACTCTATCTGGTAGACTCTATTCTCTTGAATGTCCATGAGGAGAAAACTGTAGCTTCTTTATGGAAGAAAATTGGTGACATTTATCAGGGGAAGTCTCTGGTGAATAAGTTATTCCCGAGGAAAAATTTATACTCCTTGAAGATGGAGGAAGGTGCATCTATAGCAGACCATCTAAATTCATTTAATATGATTTTTTCTTAATTGGTGTTTGTAGGTGTAAAGATTGATGATGAAGATTGATGTATGATTTTGTTGTGTTCCTTACCTGACATGTGGGACCATCTGGTGATGGCTATTGGAAGTACAACAACCACTTTCAGCATGGAATATGTGGTTGCTTTGTTATTGTCAGAAGAAATGTGAAGGAAATCTTTTGAGATGGCCAAGGAGGCTCTTTCTATTTGAGGAAAGTCAAAGGATAGAAGCAAGAAGAAAGATAAGAAATCTAAATCCGAGTCTTAAGGGAGATCAAAGTCTCCAAGCAAGAAGTCCAAGGTGAAATGCCAGAATTTTGGGTAGACTGGACATATCTGAAAGGTTTGCAAAGAGGATAAAAAGAAGAAAAACAACAACTCTTTAGATAATGATTCTTCTTAGAGTGATGTGGATGCCTTCATGTTGCCTTGGTGACCCAAGCATCATATGATGTTTGGCTAATTAAATCAAGTGCATCTTTTAACATGACATCTCATAGAGATTGGTTCACGAAGTATGAAAAGTATGTTAGTGGAAAGTTGTAACTAGCAAGTGACTCATCTCTTGAAATTGTTGGCCATGGAAGAGTCAAAATTGAATTTCCTGATGGAAGAATCAAAGGAATTAATGGCATAATGCACATACCAATTATGGCTCAAAATTTGTTATTTGTTAGTAAGCTGAATGATGTTGGTGTGGAAGTTTCATTCTCAAGTAGTCTACAAAATGACTAGAGGCTCAATGGTGCTAGCCAAGGGTGCTCGCATTGGCACTCTGTACAAGCTAGATGTGTGTTGTTTAATGCAATAGTGTCTCTGTAAAGTCAGACAAAGTTGCTCGTGTAGGTAAGGAGAACTTTGTTCCTCTAAGTGCAAACTCTTTGGAGGTGAAACTCCTAGCAGAGAAAACCATGTTATGGCATCATAGACTCAGTCACATATGAGAAAAAGGCTTGAAAGCCTTGAAGAATAAAAATATGGTTGAAGGGATTGATGATTGTAACCTTGAGTTCAATTTTTGTGAACATTGCATTTATGGAAAGCAACACCATGTTTCTTTTTACTCTATTCCTAATAAATATTTTGGTAAACTAGATTACGTTTACTCTAATGTATTTGGTCCAATGAATGTTCCTTTGTTATTGAAGTCTAAATATTTTGTTTCATTTATAGATGATTATTCGAGAAGGGGATTTGTGTATTTTCTAAAAAGTAAAACAAAAGTGTTCAGTCAGCTTAAGGAGTTGAAAAACTTGGTAGAAAATAAAACTGGAAGGAAAATTAAATGCTTAAGGAAAAATAATGGTGGTGAATTATGTTCTACAAATTTTGAAAGGTATTGCAAAGACCATGGGATTGAAAGGCATAAAACTACACCTTACACTCCACAATAGAATGGAGTTGCTAAAAGGTTAAACATGATGATGATGGAAAGGGTGAGAAGTATGTTGAGCAATGCTGGTCTAAAGCAGAATTTCTAGGCTGAGGTAGTGGCTACAATGTGTTACTTGGTAAATCAATCCCCCTCTTTGGTGCTTGTAGATAAAACACCTATGGAAGCATGGTCTAGTAAGAAACCCTCTTAGATGCATATTTGAGTCTTTGGTTGTGAGGAATATGCTTATGTGTTGAATGAGAAAAGATCTAAATTGGAGAACAAGGGTGTTAAATACATCTTCACTGGTTATGGCATTGGTGTCAAAGGATACAAGCTTTGGAATATTGTTACTGAGAAGGTAGTATACAATAGAAGTGTAATCTTTCATGAGCTGAAACCTTGTATAGTGGATCTGCAGTCAGAGATGAAAGAGAAGGAGAAGAATGTAGTTGACATTCCTCTTACTCCAAAAAAAGAGGAACTATGAACTCCAAGTGTACTTAATACTGAGGAGAGCTCAAGTAGTTCTAAGAGTTTTGAACAAGAAGAAGAACCACAACCTCAGTCTCAACCTATGAGAAGGTCTACACAGGAGAAGCAATAACTTGAAAGGTATGGATATTCCATGTTGGATTCTAGTTATGCCTATGCTTTGATTAATAGCACTGATGAGCCTAGGACTGTGGAAGAGGCAATTAAAATGTTTGATTTAGATTCCTAGTTGGAGGCCATGAATGAAGAAATGGTATCATTGGACAAGAATGAAACCTAGGATTTGGTACCTTTTCCTAAAGGTCAAAAACCTGTTAGCTATAAATGGGTATTTAAAAGGAAAATTGATCTAGATGGCAGTGTGGAGAAGTATAAAGCTAGGCTAGTCATGAAAGGATATTCCCAAGTAGAGGGAATTGATTATGGAGAAATATTTTCTCCTGTAGTTAAGTTGGCATCTATCATATTTCTATTGTCACTTGCAGCTACGTATGACTTAGAGATTGAGTAGATGGATCTGAAGACAACATTTCTTCATGGAGATTTGGAAGAAGAAATTTATATGTCCCAGCCGGAGCACTTTGTTGAAAGAGGTAAATAAAATCTACTTTGCAAGTTAAGGAAATCTCTATATGGTTTAAAACAATTGCCTAGAATGTGGTACCAGAAGCTTGACACATTTGTGTTGTCATTGGGTTTTGTAAGATCAAAATCATATCATTGTGTGTATTTTAAATCTAAAAATGGTCGTTTACTTATTATAGCCCTGTATATGGATGATATGTTATTCTTTGGGAATAGTAAGGATATGATTTCTGATTTAAAATCTTAGTTGTCAGCACAATTTGAAATGAAAGATTTAGGTGCAGCTAGGTATATTCTCAGAATGAAAATTAGAAGGGATAGAGGAATTAGAAAACCTTGGATCAGTCAGAGTAAGTATATTAATGTTGTCCTTGAGAGATTTCATATGGTAGATTGTAAGGAGTTAGTCATTCCAGTGTTGCAGGGAACAAATTTCTCTATTGAAGATTGTCCAAAATCTCCTACTGAGATGGACATGACCAGAGTTCCTTAAGCGAGTGTGGTTGGTAGTTGTAGACACTTAAAAATGTCTCAATAGATAAAATTGGCTAACTAACATCATTTCATCCTCAAACCCATCCTCTTTTTGCTTGTTTTGATTAATAGGGAAAAACAGGTTTTGAAGGGACCTAAAACCCTATACAAAAAGTTGCCAAATGCTGCTAAAAAAAATAACAATCAACCACCACCAACATCCCAATTGACAAAAAATTGAACAACCTAGGAGCCAAACAACAAATAGATAGTGAACACCTAGTGGCTCCCAATAGAAAAACAACACCAACCTAACCAAATAGAAAACCAAAAACAAATAGAAAACAAGAAAAAAAGTAACTATTTAAGGACGCCCAGAGTATTAGCTAGTTCAATCTATTGGGACTTGTGTTTTTCAACCATGTCCAGCAGTTCCTTTTTTTCCGCCTCAAATATGTTTTTCCACTCCTCCAATCCTCTACCAACCAGAACCTTATCATCATCCCTAAGGGCCTTTTTACCCTTACCCTTACCTGCTTGATCCTTCTCCATGAGTTGAGAGAAGAAGACCTGCTCCTCCTTCAACTGGTTGAGCTTCTTGAACAAGACCTCGAGGGCCTCTGCGCTATTCTTGACTGAAGCATGGCTAACTTGCAACAAATTTCTCAAGTCATTATTTAGGCCAACCACCTTATCCTCAAGGGCTTTCAACATGTCCTCGCATTTCTATTTAAACTCATTTTCAGTGTGCTCCAAATCCACCAATCTATCAATAAGGATATCTGGCATAGAGGCCCCTAATTTTAATATTGATTTTATTGAATTCCTGAAGGGTCCATTTTTCCAATTTGAAGGTTTTGATTGCCCCTGGCCTAGCCATATCTAATAGGCCAAACATGGAGGTGTCTTCCTCATCCAAATACAAAAGTCCTTCGACAAAGGATTGACCTTCAAATGTAGATTAAGATTATTCTTAACCTCACCTGCCACATTCCAATCCTCACCCTCTTTCTCCATGTAAGCCTTATTAACTTCATGAACTGGGGAGTCCTCCATAGACATAGTATTGACATTAGGGTTAATGTTTACCTCAGTCTCTGTAGGAATCATGGTTGTAATGGCTGACTGTTTTTTCTTCAAACTTGCCAATCTCTTTGACAGCCTTCTCAATTTATCAACCCCTTCAACATTATTTTAGGCCCCAGCCTCCAAAACCCCACCAACTGTACCTTTTTCAATAGTCATTTCCCTAGCTCTAGGAGAGGGCCCATTTGACCCTACCTTTGTTTCATTACTTTTAGAAATAGCCACTCTTTTGGGGGCCCTATTCATTTTGGAACCTACCACCTTCCTCTTCTTTGACCTAAGAAGCCACACCAACCTCATCCCCATTCCAATCCTCCTCCTCGTCCAACGAGGACTCTGACTCTGAAGACCCAGAAAGAGCATTAAAATCTTCTTCTTTACCAGCAATGGCAGGAGTCAGGGTAATAGACTGAATATGCTCCACTATAAGTAAAATAAGCCCTTCCTGAAGAATAGGATCCCTCTTATTCTTTAGATGAGCATACACCGAAGACTCCAGAGAAGGAAAACAGATAAAAAGGAAAGGAAATGAACAAGCCATGCCTGAAATGGTTAAGCAGGGTGAAGTGATGACCAAGAAGATCCTTGTACCTCCCTTCAATCGTCATGTACCTCATCAGCACCTCCACAACCCTAGCCCAAATTTTCTTCAATGAGGTCCTATCATAACCCCAATTTTCCATCCTAACCAAATTATTCCTTTCATCACCCTTAAAGAATTGGGTCATGGCTTCCTCATTGCTTTTTTTTCCTTGAAAAACTTTTTGCCCAGCGTCAGCAGCCCCATGACAACAACGATGAAATCCTCATTCACTTCCACCTCCTGGCCTTTAAGCACAAGTTTTTGATTATGCTAGGCAGACACAAATTTAGTCGAGGCATTCAAATCATGCCCATGTAATCTTTCCAAAAAAGGAGTAAAATTTCCATGACAAAGAATGGTCCAAAGTTTTTTCCTCCTCTGAATATCACCACATGAGTCAGGATCAACACGATTCCTGTCACCACCCATGGATCCCTTGAAAGCGATAACATAATCCTAGTAAGAAATATCCATAAATAAGCCAAAGAGACAAAATATACCCACAAAGTGTGCCAAACAAGGAAATTTACAAAACCAAGAAGGTCGTATGAAATTTTCCCACGCCATCATTTCTTAAAATGTTTCTAGCATCCTCTGGAATGATAGATCCCTCTTCCCACAAGCGAAATTCACTTAAGCTAATAGCCATGTTGGCAAAGTAATCAACAAGGGAATTTCCTTCCCTATAAACATGAGAGATACAGGTCTCGGCACAATTTTGTAACATAATTGTCATATCTTTAATTAACTACTCCACATTCTAGCTCGAGGGATGAATACCTTTCAAATAATTAATGATATTCATTGAATCTCCTTCCACCCATATTTTTGAATAACCCTTACCAATGGCATATTTCACACTTATGAACACAGCCTCCACTTTCGCATGATGATTTGTTTGATTACCCAAAGGGAGTGCCACCACACCAAGAAGTCTGCCAAAACAATCTCTCAACACCCCCCCCACTACCTACAGGCTCGGGATTCCCCTTCGTTGACTCGTCAAAATTAATTTTAATCCACCCTTCCAGTGGTGGTTGCCATCTAGTATTCTTCCTAGTAATGGAACTGGCCTTAGGATTAATATCAAGAACCAAGGAAATTTCATAATCAACAAGACACATAGTTGGAACACATTTCTAAGAGACAGATTTGATGAGAGCATAATTCTCCAAAATAGCCCTGCGAATCTTGACAAAAAGGCTATCAACCTTCAATTTAGATTCTTGAAAGATTATATTGTTTCTCTCTTTCCACAGATCCCAAGCGATGTGCGGGGCCATGAGATCCTAGAGACCCATCACCACTGGAGAATAAGACAGGAAAAACCACTGCTAATGGAACTTAGCTAGGGAGTCTGGGAAAATCCAATCTACCTCCTAGAGACTGATGAATCTACTCCATAAAGAAAAAGAGTAATCACATTCAATAAGAATATGAAAGGAATTCTCCCCATTGGCTTCACAAAGGACACACCTATTGGGAATGGAAAACCCCCTCTTATCAAGTTTTTCAGTCGTGATAACTTTACCTTGCATGATCAGCCAATAGAACACGTTAATCTTGGGAATAAGATTCTTATTCCAAAGTCTACCCCAAAAGGGGATAGACTCAAGAACCACCAGTGAGCTTAAAAAAGTGGAGGCCACAGAGAAATTACCACTCGGGCAAGGGGCCCACACCACTCTATCATGTTTGGGGAACGAAGGGATCTGAAAGCAACCAAGGAAGTGCTTAAAAATCTTCAGAGACGGGTCTTAGACATCAAATTTCTTCCAAGCCCCATCCCTGATGTAATCCGCTACTTTAACACCAAAAAGTTGCTTACGAAGAGGAGCAATATGGGGCTCCCACAAAAGGGAGATCAAAGGACAATCTCCACACCAAATTTCCTCCCAAAAGAGAATACATTTTCCATCACCCAAAATCAACTTAACACCTTTAGCAACAACATCCCTACAATGCAATATATTCCTCCAAAACCACGAACTCGATGGAACAATGTTAGAAGTAAGAAAATCCCAAGGCCTATCCAGTCCAGAAAAGTATTTATTTCCCGCCGGACTGGCCCACCCCACATCCTTATTCAACAGCCTCCAAATATTCTTCACCAGAAGAGTCTTATTAAAAGAGTTGAGATTCCTGATTCCCAAACCACCCCACTTCTTAGGCTTACACACCTAATCCCAGGCAACCAGAGGAATCCTGGCTTTGGATCTTGTCCCTGACCATAAAAATATCCTCATAATCTGATCCATTTTGTTCTCATACTTAACAGGCACTCTAAAGAGATTCATTGCATACAGAGGAAGGTTTTACAAAGTAGCCAAAATAAGCTAGACTTTTCCAGCCTGACTGAGAAGCGCACCTTTCCAGCCAACTAACTTTCTACTAAACTTGTCCAACAAACCCACCCAAAATGAGTCTGGAGTCTTGGTAACACACAAAGAAATCCCTAAGTTAGAGGAAGGGAACTCACCTCAGTTGCATAATAGAATTCTGGCCACCTTAACTTGCAACCCATCCAGAGTATTGAGGAAGAAAATTTGGCACTTGGGGAGATTGATCTTCTACCCAGATGCCCTTTCATAGTCTACCAACAACTTCTTAATCACCCTGGCTTCCTTAATAGAAAACTCACCCATCAACATAGTATCATCAATGAATTTCTAGTGAGTAATCAGATAGCACCTTGATGAAGCTGAAAGACCCCTTATCATACCATTTTGAAGAGCCTTCAAGATATTGCGACCCAAAGCCTCTACCATTAGGATAAATAGAAGAGGGGAAATAGGATCACCCTATCTCAGCCCACATGAACTCCTAAGGAAGGGAGAAGGAGAACCATTCACAAGGACAACAAACGAAGGAGTGGAGATAATTTTCTCAACCAACTATATGAATTTTCTACCAAAGCCAAATTTAACAAGCACACTCAATAGGAACTTCTAACTGACTCTGTCATATGCTTTAAGAATATCAAGTTTCAAGAAGAAACCTAGATATTTTGAAGCATTAATTCAATTTGCAAGCTCATGAACCACAATTATGGAGTCAATAATTTGTCATCCCTTAACAAAGCCACTATGTTGTTGAGAGATTAGCAGAGGAAGGAAATTCTTCAGTCTAGTTGCAAGCACTTTAGAGAAAATTTTGTAAATGGAGTTACAGTGACTAATAGGCCTAAAATCCCCAAAGGATCTAGCATCAGGCTTCTTAGGAATCAAAACGATGAAGGTAGCATTCAATTCCTTGAGTAAACTTCTAGAACCAAAGAATTCCTTAGTAGCATTTACCACATCCTCAGAGATAATCTCCCAACAAGATTTGAAAAATAAAAAGGGAAATCCATCAGGGCCAAGGGCCTTGTTACCTTCAAAAGAAAAAATCACATCCCTAACTTCTGAGGTAGAAGGGATGGCAGCTAGATCTTTATTAATTTGTTCTGAAATCATATTGGGGATAACTTCCAGGATCTCATCCACGCAACCTTGATCCCAAAATAGGTCATATTTCAGGAGGTCCTCAAAGAACTTGATCGTCGCACCACGAATATCCTCCTTTGCTTCCAACAATGCACCATCCCTACATATTGAAGAAATTCTATTAGAAGCTCTATGTCGCAGGGTAGTAATGTGAAAAAAAATTGAATTATGGTCTCTAGCCTTAAGCCAAATAGCCCTGGATCTTTTTCTTCAAAAATCCTCCTCCTTGGCAATCACATCATGCAACTGAGCCAAAAGACCATCTTCCTGACTCTGAGCAACCTTCAATAGCCCCTCTGACTAAATAAAAAGTTGAATATCATCCAGATTTATAAGTAAAGAGCTTTTAGAATAAAAAATATGACCAAAAGATTCTCTATTCCATTTCTTGAGCTTCTTCTTGACATGATTCAGCTTCTTAGCAACTCTAAACATTGCACTTCCATCCACCCTAACTTTCACCAACTATCAATGCAATCCAAAAAATGAGGATCCCTAAGCCATATGGCTTCAAAACGGAAAGGAAAACTTCTTTTCCTTCCAAAATTCTCTGCAATGAAGGAGAGATGGAAATGATCTGACCCATACCGAGTGATAGAGGACAATGAACAGGAAAAATCCATAAGATAGGGTGCATAAATCAGATCCCTATCAAGCCTAACTTGGATATTATCCGCTCTTGCATGTCTATTTGACCAAGTGAAACAAGCACCAAATAGATTAACATCAATCAAAGCATTATCATCTAAGAAATATTTGAGATCAAATCTGCTCTCAAGGTTAGCCTGAGAGCCACCCATTTTCTCATCATATAGCAGAGTATTGAAGTCACCCATAACCAACCAGGGCAAGTCTAAAAAATTCATGTCCTAATTATACAAAGCTCATCCCAAAGGTTATTTCTATTTCTCTTTAAGTTTGGGGCATAGACATTGGATATAACCCAAGAAAAAAAATCCCTAATCCCAATAAACTTAGTCTCAATGTGATTGAAACCAACAAAAACCTAGGTGCCATTCAATAACTTAGCATTCCAAAAGGTGGCTATTCCACCCAAGGATCCTTCTGAATTCACACCATGAAAACCACAGTCTCTGAAAAAAGAACTTTTCAAGGCTTCCAACTTATCCAATAGCATCTTAGTTTCCTAGATGAACAAAATGTTTGGCTTATGGTCCCAAACTAGATTTTTCAGGAGGTCCTGCTTATGCAGGTTATTCGTCCCCCTAATGTTCCAAGAAATGACCTTCATTTTCTCAAGGAGGGAGTTCTCTTAGAGAACATCTCAAATAGGGTCTTTTGGACACCCTCTACAATATCCCACTTGCATTCCCACTCCCTACTCTTCTGTGAGGTGGGCCTTCTCAGGCCCTTGACGCCAAACTCACAATCTGCCTTCTACCTCCATGTACAAACTCCACTATGAATCTAAGGAAGGGAGGAGGAAGAGGGTTTCTTCTTCCAACAACGAAACTGGGTATAACCCTCCTCATCATTGCACACAGAGTTTGCAACTTCCAGCAAGTTAAAATCATTTTCTGACCCCAAACCCATAGAGGGAGACTCAAGGAATTTCATTACTACGAATGGCCCTTTGGGGGATAGCGTCTTTGCTTGATTTCCAACCTCTTCCTGATTATTGGCTTCCTCCATAGGCCTCTTTGGAGATAGAACTATTTCAAAAACATGGTCCACATCCTGATTATCAACATCCTTCTTACTTTTCATCTTTTCCACATACCTTCTAGGAGAAAGAATCATCTCTGACACATGGTCCACTTCCTAGATGAGGTCCTGATCACGAGTATCCTCTTTAGAACCAACCTCATCTTCACCAACCTCAACAGGAGGGATATCACATTTCTCAACAACAAACCCACCCTCCTCCCCTTTTCCATTCTTTGAACATCCCTGAACCCTACGCGAATCCTTGACCTTCCACACCTTGGTCTGCTTGATAGCCTTGGGAGGGACTCCAAAGGCAGGGCAATCCTTGCCCTAGTGGCCCATTTTTTTACACTTGAAGCAAGCAAACGAAATATTCTCAAACACATGTTGTTTCCAGGAACCCACCTTATATTTAAGGAAGAAGAACTCAGGAAGCACAACATCCTAGTCAATCATTACACAAAATCTAGCCGCAACAAGTCTCCTCCTCGTCCTAGTGGCTTCATCAATGGAAATAAGATGCCCAAAGGATTTGGCAATAGACTTAAAGACTTCCTCATCCCAACATTTAAGTGATAAATTTAGAAGTTTAACCCAAACTAGAGCAGAATTAGCCAAGCATTTAGACAAATCCATTCCAGGTTGCCACAGGAGAAGCACCATAGACAACCTCCCAAAAGACCAATGTCCCTTCGCAAAAACATATTTTAGGTCCTCGTCATAGGAGAAGGCAAAGGAAAAGAATCCTTTAGCCATCACAATGACCTCCACCTGACCCTTCAAAGCCCATTTCTTGCGAACCCAAGCACGGACTTCCTCAAAGCTCGGTCTAGAGATGAGAAATTTTCCAACCAAAGAGAAGTCCATAACAATAATATTCTTTTCCACAATGGAATCCAGGACAGAGAACGAGAAGACCCCTTCCTCATTCGAAGAAGACACTGACTCAGTAGTGATACTCTTACCTTTAATCTTCGAAGAAAAAATCTCAGACCACCACTGACCCAACACAAAAGACCTCGCATCCATATGATTAGCATCCACATGGGTCCCCTCGACCTGAGGCACACCCGGATTCCTAGCCGGGTCCCGCCCAGTAGAACTCGGCACCATAGTGTCCACATGGTCTAGAATCACTGACTCCTTCAATGAAAGACCATCACTCGACACCTTGAATATCTCTTCCCCACATGTGATCCCCAAAAGCGCATCTTTGACCAAGGCCTCTCCAGATGTCTCAAACTTCCCAGTTGCATCCACACCACATGATCCTCCTTTTCCCCAAGGGAGCCTAAAAACCCTGCTTTGTATTCTGACTGAACTTCCTTGCATCTAGAAACCTCGGGAAGAAGTCCAAATTCAAATCGCTCAGACCTACAATCGAACCAGCCTTCTCACCAACAGTTGCCTTTTCACCAACGATCGCCTCCATTGAATTTGGTTTATTTTCGCTTGTTTAATTAAATAAGCCTAATTATTTAATTAAATGTCTCATTTTCACCTATTAATCTAATTGACCTAATTGGGTTAATTCACCCCCTCTCACACTAACATTTCATTCAATTTAATTAAATAATGCAAATTATTTAATTTTAACCATAAGTCCTCTTATTTAATTAAATAACCTAAACTATTTAATTTAATATCATATTTGCATCTCCTTTTCATTAAATAAATCAATAATTTAATGAATATCCTCACATTCCTCATCTTGCACATTCAAATTTAGTTTTAATTAACTAAATTGCTAATTTTCCTCTCATCCACTTGCATAGGGAATATTCCAAATAAATATTCTCCTATTTTCCTCTAAAAAAAGGTAATGATTACTCCAAACAAAGTTTGAAACAACTTTTTAAACTTGTTGAAAAGTGTGTTTGTTTGCATGATTGTGAGCCCTTGATCTTTTCTTGATCCATATGATCTTTGATTCTCATCCACTGATGAGAATCCTCGATCCATGTTTCATCCTCCTTTCATTTGTGACCATTGATAGATCAAATCAATCTCATCCATTTCTTTTTCATTTGATCTCCATTAAATCAAGTATTTAATGAATATCAAATAATTCCCCTAATTTTCATAATTGAAACTTTGTTTTAATTATCAAATTACTAATTCTTCCACTTGTAAGGGAATATTCCTCCTTTGCACATTCCTCCAAAGGGGGAATATTCCCATGGAATATTCCTTCCCCTTTTTGCAAAATTAAAATTTTGTTTTAAATTATAAAGTATCATTTTTCTTCACCCATGAGAATATTCCAAAGAATATTCTCTCTCCAATCATTTGAAAAAGGGATATTCTCACTTGGCTTCTTGAGCAAGCTAAACTTGTGACTTCTTGAGCAAGTTACCTTATGACCTGTGTGTGCAAGTCAAAAGTGTGTTTGTTTGGAACAAATGAGAACCCTTGATTAAATCTCATCTTGCATTCTCACCCATTGATGAGAATCCATGATCCATGCCTCTTCTTCCTTTCATCCTTGACCATTGATTGATATTTTTTTATCTCAACCCCTCATTTCTCATTTGCTTTCCTATAAATAGAACACTATTTGGAGACAAATGGATCCATCTTTCAATTGCAAACTTATGTTGTTGAATTCACTCACACTCACACTCATACTTTACTCACATTTAGCATATTTTAGTTCATTTTTAGTTGCATATTAGCTTTAAGCTTCCATTAATAGCTTCTGTGATAACATAGATGCATACATTTAGCTTATTTCTTAATTAAGATTTTAATCTTTTTAAGCTTGCATACACTTAGAGTAGATTTGCATACACCCATATCAATCATCTTAGCATAAATCATGTTAAAATAGCCTGCATCATATTCATTCAGCTTTAAATCATTTTTTCGTATACATCTATCAATGGTTTCATCTGTTTTCTTCAATAAAACTAATTGAAACAAGCTCATTATCCAAGGGATCGGGAAAGGGTCGCCATTCCACATCAATGTGACACCACTCCCCAAAAGGATAAGTTTATTGATGTCTTAGATTAGAGGTTTCTCAAGCTTTCCTAATTTAGAATGTTAGTTTTAATGGCTTTTTTGTCTTTGTTTACAGTGAACGATCTTATTGGGATTAATGCTTAGTGGGTTAAATATGCCTTGAATTCATATGGACCGGGTGTAGTTAACCTTCACTATGTCATTGGTGACATTTTGGCGCTAGAAGGAGGGCGAAATTTAATGTTTTGGGTGTTTTTCAGAGAAATTTTGGGTTTAATCTCTTAAATGCATGATTTTCCTTAATTTTTAATGAATTCTACATGACTAATCTTGCAAAAAGGTTGTTGGGTTTTGAAGATCTCATGTTTAGCTTTCCAAAATATTTTACGATTTCAAAATTGATCAAGATTTGAGAAAGTTGTCATTATCTCAAGTTGTTCTCTATGATTAATTTTGTTGTATTTTTTTTAATGGGTTTAATCTCTTAAATGCATGATTTTCCTTAATTTTTAATGAATTGTACATGACTAATCTTGCAGAAAGGTTGCTAAGTTTTGAAGATCTCATGTTTAGCTTTCCAAAATATTTTACGATTTCAAAATTGATCAAGATTTGAGAAAGTTTTCACTATATCAAGTTGTTGTCCATGATTAATTTTGCTATTATTTTTTTAAAAAAATTGGGTTTAATCTCTTAAATGTATGGTTTTCCTTAATTTTTAATGAATTCTACATGACTAATCTTGCAGAAAGGTTGTTGGGTTTTGAAAATCTCATGTTTAGCTTTCCAAAATATTTTACAATTTCAAAATTGATCAAGATTTGAGAAAGTTGTCATTATCTCAAGTTGTTCTCTATGATTAATTTTGCTGTATTTTTTTAATGGGTCTAATCTCTTAAATGCATGATTTTCCTTAATTTTTAATGAATTCTACATGATTAATCTTGCAGAAAGGTTGTTGGGTTTTGAATATCTCATGTTTTTTTTTTTTTAACATTTTACGATTTCAAAATTGATCAAGATTTGAGAAAGTTTTCATTATCTCAAGTTGTTATAATCTAATTTTCTAGAAATGTTTCTCAAACACTTGAAAGGATAAAATGAATTAGCTTTCAAAGTTGGATAAAATTGAACCAAACAACCTCACATTTGTTTTAAATTTTGACATGTGCTTTAAATTTTTGATTTCATCTGATTTCTAACATGTCTCTAACTTCTTGTTTTGGTTTCTTAGGTTTTGCAAGTTTGGACAATACAACTTGAAGAAAAGAAGCATACTATTATCATTTGAACTATAATTGTAACAAGTGTTTTGACACTTTTGGGACAATTATAACCCATTTGTAATGATTTTTTATTTCACACTTTAAGACCACACTAGTTTTCAATTGGGTCTTAACAAGAATGCTCAAATGGGACTAAAATTGAACCCTAATTTCATCATTGTATTTTGGGTCTAAAATTGAACAAGCCAACTTAACATTTTGTTTGGTACATAAAATGAATTCATCTTATCTTTAGGGGTTGAAATTTATGAGTGTTTGTTGTGTTGATTTACAAATCTTTTATTGAATGTGTATGCAATTCTCTCGTTCCACTTGGTGATCTTGAGAAATCAAAACATTCCTTAAGATTTTGCAAAATCACCTACATCTTTCAATTTGGATTAAAAATGAACGCCTTGCTAGTGTATTGAAAAGGTGTGGTGTGTGTTCTCTACTTGTTTCATGCAAACTGGGATGATCGAACTACAAACATACTTCCTTGCTATTGTTTATCTTTAGAGGGCATGCCTCCCCACTTCAAAAAGACGGAACAACCCAAGCGATAACGAGCTAAATCCAAGCTCTTCCGAACCACTATATAAATGTGTGGTTGCGATGAAAATTGTGATCAACAGGAAGTGATATGTGTTAACTCTCCCCTAGTATCTTTAAGATGTGAAAAGACCTTGTTCTAAGGGTTGGGAGACCTCTTGAGGGAGTTTATCATAGTATCCCTTGAACCAGAATCCCTTATTATGAACCATTGTTTAGAATCCAAAATCCTTAATACTTGTTGGTGCAAAAAAAGTCATTCTAAAGCTACCCCACATTTGTACTATTCATTGTTGAAACAGAAAAATCTTTAGGATCTTCAGGATTTTGAGATTTGGTGGTCCCGAGAAGTGTGTGTCATGGAGGGGAGCCAATGTCACCAAATCTCTAATTGTTCATAATGTCTTAGTGTTTGGATAAGTCTGAGTGGGGACTCAACAAGTATGGCCATTTCAACCTTGAATTGTCAATGATTGTGAGTCATTTTAATACATTGCCTGGTTCCAAAATGTTACAAAACAAACATTCACTATCTTCCTCAAAATTTCAAACACTTTGGCTTAAATATGGATACCTTTTTAATTAGCCTTGATATTACTACTTGTCCTAAGGATTTCTATCCTTAGAGATTTCTAAATATCTTGACTTATATCTCAATCCATATTTTCCATAGACATCATAGGAAATTATTGCTTCAACCTCATAATTTTAACAAAATGGACATTGTGAAGGTTATGATGGTTTTGACATAAACATTTAGTTTGAAAACTTAATGAAGACAAGTGTATACATTGGTAAAAATAACTTCATTAATCCAATATTAAATCAAATGAATACCCCACATTGATGTATGTTCAAACTTTGATTCCCC
Organism: Sequoia sempervirens; assembly: GCA_007258455.2. Taxonomy (NCBI): domain Eukaryota; kingdom Viridiplantae; phylum Streptophyta; class Pinopsida; order Cupressales; family Cupressaceae; genus Sequoia; species Sequoia sempervirens. Next base: position 152,186 of record VDFB02182613.1, on the reverse strand, counting down.
AAAACAAGCAAATTGAGACAAGGAAAACATTGCAAACATTGAGTCCAAAACCATTGACTTCTATTATCCAAATCATTGAGTTCCATTATCCAAAATCATTGAGTTTCAATTTACCAAAATCATTGGGTCCTATTTCCAAAATAATTTGAGTCCTATTTTACCAAAATCATTGAGTTCTTGAAGTATTATCACTTTAGAGGTATGACATGTTTCTCATTACTTTGGCCATGGAAAATAAAGGTTCATTCTAGGTCAACATTGGGTCAAACATTTCATCCTTCCTTCATCATATTTCATCCTTCACTTCACCAAAAATTTTAAACTTTTGAATACACCAACACTTTGAACTTAAAACATCTATCAAACCAACCCCTAACTTAGCTACTTTGTATGTTGAATGAATCATTTTCCATGCATTTGGTTAAGTTAGTTACCATCTTTGAACTAGTTTATCTTGAAGGTCATGAGTCTACCCTAAAGATTTATGAGTTCATCAACATCCTTTATCCAAACATCAAAACTTCAAACTTAAGTCAAAAGTGTTGTCCCAAAATGTTTGCAAAGATCATTCCCCTCATCATCCATTCTTTTCATCCCCCACTATCATCATTGCTCCAAAACTGATTAGAGTGTCTCTTTTACCAAAATTTGAGTCAACTAGAGAGTTCAAACATTACAAATCTCAACACAACTCTCCCATAGGTGACCCACAATTTATGGTAACCACAAGATCACAACACAAGAGAATCATGAAGAAAACCAAAGTAACATTTACCTCAAGTGATCTCAATCCTCAAGAATTTGATCCAAGAATCCAAGTTACACCATCACAAAAACCCTCATCTCCATCAGGGTTGTATGAGATAGAAGATGTCACGAACAATCCATTTCAACTTACTAGGGAAGAAATCATGGAACATCAAGCCTTAGAAAATGTGGCTCCAATTTCCCCACCTTTTGTTGTACAATCATTGACACAAGGCTTAACCCATTCTATGATTCAACCAACTCCATCCCTTGTACAAAGTCAACCCTTAACATTTAGTCTTTCAACTAGGCTAGGAACTAGCCTTGGTCTCACTTCATGTCTAGAAACAAACACAACTTTGGCTATTCACAACACAACCATTCCATTAACCACCAACCTTCCCAAAAACACAAGTTGGAAACCAACATTTGGGAAAACATTTGCATTCCATGATGCCACAATAACCTTGAGTGCAACCATCTTCATCCATCACCCCAAATACCCCAAGTGTGCCCAATGTTACTCAAAGTAATGTGAACCAAGTGCCTCAAATAGGAAAACAAGGGAAACATAACACCCTCACACAAGGGAAACCCTTAGCAAGTGGTTCCAACAACCCCATTGACACATTAAAACAAGTGGTTACCCAAGCTACTCAAGTCAATCCACCATCCACATCTATCCCATCCATTATCAACCCATCTCAAAACAACCCCTTGGTCGCAAACCCTGTCAACCAGGGTAATACCTTGTCTACATCCCTATCACAAGGAAACCCCCTACCCATCAGTCAAGGGAACCCTTTCAATCAGTTAAAAGGTCTGAATGTGCCATTGCTATCACAATATCTAATGGCATCATCATCTTTCCCCACGGGCCCTCTCACCATGTAAAATCAAATGGTACCTCAAACTTACATTCCTCCATCTCAATCCACCATCACACAAGGAATGTTGAACCAAGGGAACCCTCCACCTCTCATTAGCAATCTGCTAACCATTCAAAACATCAAAATCCCCAATCCATCACAGAAATCCCAAACACCTGATCCTACATTGCAACACAGGCCTTGGCCTTATAGTAAGCACAACAAGCATATCAACAAGCCTTACAATAGTGGAAACAATAGCAAGTAATCCTAGTAGCACAACAACAACAATGACAACAAGCCATCCAATAGCAGTAACAATACCAAGCAGTCCTAGCAGCACAACAACAACAACAACAACAATAGCAAGCAACCTTAGCACAACAACAACATCAAGCTCAACAAGCAGCCTTATTATCACAACAACAACAACAATCCCAACAAGTAGCCTTAGCATCACAACAACAACAACAACATGCCCAACAAGCAGCCTTAGTAGCACAACAACAACAAGCCCAATATCAAGCCCTAATGGCCCAACAACAACAAAAAGCACACCAAACAATTTTAGCAGCACAAAAAACTACCTTAGTAGCCCAACAATAGCAACAATCCCAACAACAAGCTCAATAGTATGCCCAACAACAACAATTCCTTGCATAACAATAGAAATAGCATGTTTTGTACTATAACCCTTAACCAAACATCGTCAATCCAAAAGTGCTAGGAGTTCATATACATCAATACCTCAATCACTTTCACAGAATCTCACACCACCATACACCCCATACAACACCTTATCATATTAGAATCTTGCATACAACCCATTCGTCATCCCAACATATGTTCCTCCACCAAACCCACAAGACGATCTAGCATCACAACTTAAGGTGTTGTCACAAGAAATGCAAGACCTTCGAATGGGAAAGACAAAGAAGCCCCATACACATAACTTATGTCCCTATCCATTTGATTGAAACATCGCAATGGTATCGTTCCCTCCTGGCTTTGAAATCCCCAAATTCAATAAATACAAAGGGAGGGGAAATCCTATAGACCACATCAAATAATTCAATGTCATGTTTATGGAGGTTTCCTATAATGATTCCTACTTAATGTGCCTCTTTCCACGAAGTTTGACAGGCCCATCCATGGATTGGTTTTCTAAATTGCCTTCAAGTATTAAAAATTTCCAAGAAATCACTAATAAATTCATCAATCACTTATCCCTTAATATTTACATGGACATAATTCTAGAAGAGTTGTACACTCTTCAACACAACAAGGAAGAATTTTTCCCAATTTCTTGCAACAATGGAGACAAAGAGCTAGTAAGAGCAAGTGACCAATTCCCAATGAACAACAAGTGGGAATTATCATAGCAAATATAGACCCTGATCTCTTTCCACTTGAAGATGCAGTGCATCACATCTTATGATGAGCTTGTCCCTAGAGCCCTTAACATCGAGAGAGTCCTAATCTCACAGGGAAACACACAAGTGTACAAAGAAAATCGCCCATCCACTAGTTTTAACGACAAGCCCCACTATTGGTCCAAGAACAAGAATGTTACTAGTGATGGCTTTGTTGATGCAAAGTTGGTCTTAACTACTCCTAGACAAGAAAACACCCAACCCATGAACACACAACAACTATACACACAACCACCAATTAATCAAACAACAATCAATGTTGCAAACACTCAACATGGACAACAAAGAACAAACAGTGCTCCTAAATGATAATTCACTTCCTTAGGGGAACCTATGGAGGATGTGTTGAAGAGGTTGATACATTCTAATCTTATCACACTCCCATATTTCTCAAACTATCAAGAGCCACAAGTCACACCTTGTAGCTATAGAGATTATCATTTTTGTGAATTTCACCGATACAAAGGTCATAACACACAAAAAAAAATTAGACTCAAACATCTAATAGAAGATCTTATTGAACAAGGAGAAATTAATGTCGATCAAAAATCGGGGAATGAAAATATAAAAATTTACACAAGCCTTATTCCTAATCATACAAAATCAAAAGATTCAAGAAAGGAATCAACCTCAAAAAACGTAAAAAATACCTGTGATACCACAGTGGGACATTTATTTATCACAACATGAGGAATCATACATGTATCAAGATACTATTTTAAAACAAAGAGAAAACCCATCAACAGTGTTTAACACTATTTTACACCGTAATGACTTCAAGTGGATATCAGATTGTGATATCTCTACCACATATGACTCAATGATTGGGCATGTTGAATAAATTCTAAATGAGCCAGAAATATCCCTTGTTACACCCATACCTACCGACTATCTCGAAGAGTCTTTTATTAATGATATAGCATCCACCCAAGGATCATGTCAAGAGGAGAATCCTGAGGATAATGAAAGAAACTCTGAATTGAGTCAAGATCAAGAACCCCTATCCCCAGAGTTTCACCAAGAGTTAAGGGAAATCTTCCAAACCATTTTAAACTCCAAAGATGTCCCCAATATCACCACTGAGATGTTTCTTTCTGATGGACACATAGACATTCTTCATCCAAAACAAGATTCTCCCACTCTTGGTACTCATACACAAGAGAAAGCAACAACCGAGATTCTTGATTCTTACAGTGATTGTGCATCATCAACATCTTTTGAGTCAACATTAATATCTTTCGAAGCAGCATCAATAGAGAATGATGTCATAGAACTAGAGAAAATAGTTCATATTCCTAAACAACAAGAACCCATAGCAATATCATGTGTTCATGGCAAGTCATATTTAGTGGCTATGGATCAGAGGGTACATTGTCAAGGTAAAGGATTAGGTATTGATAATACCTTCACAACACCGAGGGCAATCTTTTCTACAACAAACATCAACATATGGGGCATGAAGGATCCTTATGATGAAAATTCAATCAACGCTACAACTAGTTGTATCATGAGTTGGCATTCACCCATCATCTCATACGTAAATTGGGACCAACATAAAAAGAAGAATTCCTATCAAAGTAAGGTGAAGATCATCAAAACAAATGAAGCAGTCAAGCAAAAAGGACAAAGCAAATACAAATGGATACCAAAGAAAAATAAAGAAAATCATCCCTCCAAAACTCCATTAGTCAAAGAAACTATGGGGAAAAATCAAAAAGGGAAATGTATCCATCAAAAGAGTCCTCAAATACAAAAGCAGGCTTTTCAAGCAAGGAACAAAGTATATCTAGTGGTTGGTCCTAATTTCACAAAAACCTCCATCCCTATCCATCATTGCTCATCTTCCCAAGTTTGGAGAGTCAAAGGTTCCAAACTATCGACCAATCCATTTCATATTCCTTCATACATGTCACCATAAACTCCATTCACAATATCCAATTCTCGCATTGACGATGTGTTGGCAACTACTCTTCATCATAAGGATTTTGAAGGCACTTTATCGTGATGTGTGCACATAGACAAGGTTAATTCTAGTATCCACAAGGCAGATCAGAATTGTTCAATGTTGCACCCAAGTGCTCATATCTTAGAAAAGCAACTTCTTCAGGAAGGATATCATTGGCACGTTATGACAGTGGCATCCACATCAGTTCCACCAGGTGGTTCAACATAAGGTTAAAACTTCCAAAAAATCAAAAAAACCAAAAATCAAGAAAATAGTAAAAATAAAAATTGTCCTCCAGTGAAAACCACTACGATGGGGCTTTGGGAAAGTACTATAGTGAAAACCTGGAAAATAGGTGTCATGAGTAGAATTGAGGGTCTATTTGATCCTTCTCAGACAAAAGCATCCCATCCTTATCTTGATCTTGACAAAGATTTGGCGTATACTTCAACTCTACTCATGGAAAACTTTTGATAGGATCTTCACCATTTTATCTTGTGAAGTCTCATATCCCATATCTAGCATGATAAGACCTTGTTAAACTCTTCACATATACATTACCTATCTTGATTTGTTCATTCATCTATAAAACATTGCTAGACACTCGGGGAAGGTTATTGCACTCTTGTTTTCAAATAACTCTTGATCCATGTCTTTTATCTCACAAGTGTGACATCGAAATCATGATCTATGTATCATTTACCTTAAAATCTCATCAAAAATACAAAAACATCCAAAATCCTGTACAACTAAAATCCAAAAACATTCAGAAAATTGTAAAGGAAAAATCCAAAACATCTAAAACACATCAAAATCCCTAAAAAGGTCGAACATTAAAAAAATCCAAAAAAATGGAACCTTGTCAAACTACGTCATCTTTGAGCTTGAATGTAGGCAAGGCCATCATTGATATTCCCCTGAGACACCCTAGATTAGTCTTTTAGGAGTCTATCATAATAATCTGACATTCCATCAACTGTTCATATCTCATCTTTAATAAGTCGTGTTAATCAAAATATGTGGTCTTTGCATGTATAATGTAGGCAAGGCTTATCTTTGATCAGCCCTCGAGGCCCCTAGGATAGGTATTTTAGGTTAGGTTCTTGGTTCAATATTCTCTCAAAAATCCCTAAAAATTCAAATATTCGAAAAACCCTAAAACATTCAAATATCTCAAAAGCCTTAAACATTTAAATATCAGAAAACACACAAACATTCAAATATCTCAAAAGCCTTAAACAAAAAAAAATTGAAAACATAAACATTCGCATAAACTTTCAAAAAGACTCAAAAATAGTCTCAAAACATTTCAAGATACCAAAAACATTGAAATATTCTAGAAAATCCAAACTCATCCATCCCATCTCGCATTCACTCAAAATAAACCTTCATCCATAATAAATCAATCGTCATCTTCAACCTTTGGTAAAACAAGTAGAAAACAAGTGTCACAAGTTGTAAAGTGAGAACCTAAGTGTCAAAATCTAAAGTCTAGATCATAGGTAAATCAAACCATCTGATCAGTAGCTCATCATAGCATCATCATCCTAAATCAAACCATCTGATCAACATGTACTAGGATGCATCCTTCCTACAATGGACATTAGTATCAAAAATCACCTTAGCTAAATTAAACTAGGCAAGAGATATAGATAACACTAACTATTTGTCTTTGATATTTTCTTCTAATTTATCTTAATGGCCCATTCCAAGGACCTCTTGATGATGTCTATGAAAACAATTTAGACAAAAAGGAATGGGGCATCAATCATTATCTTTCATTTGTTGTGCTTGTGGGTATTCTTGTAAAATAATCTTAGTGCATACTTGCTTAGTTGTGTGTAGAGAAGTTGTTTGGAGGATGTTGTTGACTATTGCGTATGCTTTGGTCCATTATATTCTAAGCTTCTAAACTACATTCTGATGAGGTTTTCGTATGTCAAGGTGTGAACGAGAACTATCCTATTTGTTTACAAAGTCAAAGTCCATTACACTAGATACAATGCCATCCTGGTTATCAATACCTTGATGCATCATGTCTATGTGTTATATCAAAAATAAGGAATGACAGAAAATCCAAATCCCAAGATATGAGCAAATCATCATCATCATCATCTCTCACCACCATCATCGAATAAAGTCTTGGTGGATCAAGGACTTGTTAGAATTTTGAATCAATCTCAAAATCAATGGTTAATCAATATCCATTTCATTCTTCTACTTTCATCCATCTTATCTTCTTATTCTTCTATATTTACTAACAATTATATCCAAGCATCAAATCTATGTGATCTACATCGAAATATACATGAGGCTACCCATAGTCAATGATTGTCTATACATCATGAAATCTGTCTACATCAATATCTGAGCTATCACAACAGCAATCCCTCTTTCATTGGGGCACAATGGGGCATCTATATCATCTTCAGCTCAACAAGATCTGAAAAGTTGCAGCTCTTTGATTCAAAAGCAACATGAAATCTCAAGCATCTAGAGCATAAGTCTAATTTTCACCTATCGTGAGCCCAATCAGAACACTTTATTCCCCAATTGATCTATTGAGGGGGCAAAAAACCATCTTTCAATCATATCAATATCAAATCATCTAAAAAATTTTGTTCCTAGCCTTGCTAGAAAATCTTGATCAATCTATCAAATCGATCATCATTGGGATATATCGTTCCCTATCAATCCTCATGTTATTTAACATAATCCTTGCATTGTTGTGAATCCTCAAAAATGCCATCAATCAATCAATCAAATCAATCAACTTTAGCTTGACTATCATCATTTCAAATTGATCATTGATATCCGTTTCAAATCATCGTCAGCATCAAAATCAACATCAAAATCAACATCAATCTTTGAACCAATGCAACGAGTACAATGCTTCAAAGAGGGGGAAAATGTAGACACTTAAAAATGTCTCAATGGATCACATTGGCTAACATCATTTCATCCTCAAACCCATCATCTTTTCGCTTGTTTAATTAAATAATCTTAATTATTTAATTAAATGTCTCATTTTCACCTATTAATTTAATTGACCTAATTGGGTTAATGCATCCCCTCTCACACTAACATTTCATCGAATTTAATTAAATAATGCAAATTATTTAATTTTAACCCTAAGTCCTCTTATTTAATTAAATAACCTAAACTATTTAATTAAATATCATATTTGCATCTCTTTTTCATTAAACAAATTAATAATTTAATGAATATCCTTACATTCCTCATCTTGCACATTCAAATTTAGTTTTAATTAACTAAATTGCTAATTTCCCTCTCATCCACTTGCAAATTCTCCTATTTTTCTCCAAAAAAAGGTAATGATTTTTCCAAACAAACTTTGAAGCAACTTTTTAAAGTTGTTGCAAAGTGTGTTTGTTTGCATGATTGTGAGCCCTTCATCTTTTCTCGATCCATGTGATCTTTTATTCTCATCCATTGATGAGAATCCTTGATCCATTTTTCATCCCCCTTTCATTTGTGACCATTGATAGATCAAATCAATCTCATCCACTGCTTTTTCATTTTATCACCATTTAATCAATTATTTAATGAATATCATATAATTCCCCTAATTTTCATAATTGAAACTTTTTTTTAATTATCAAATTACTAATTGTTCCACTTGCAAGGGAGTATTCCTCCTTTGTGCATTCCTCCAAAAGGGTAATATTCCCATGGAATATTCCTTCCCCTTTTTGCACAATTAAAACTTTGTTTTAAATTGCAAAGTATCCTTTTTTTCCTCATTCAAGAGAACATTCTCTCTCCTCCAATCATTTTGAAAAGGTATATTCTCACTTGGCTTCTTGAGCAAGCCAAACTTGTGACTTCTTGAGCAAGTTACCTTGTGACGTGTGTGTAGGTCAAAAGTGTGTTTGTTTGAAACAAATGAGAACCCTTGATTAAATCTCATCTTGCATTCTAACCCATTGATGGGCATCCATGTTCCATGCCTCTTATTCCTTTCATCCTTAAATTTTGATTGATCTTTTTGATCTCAACCCTCCATTTCTCATTCGCTTTCCTATATATAGAACACTATTTGGAGACAAATGGATCCATCTTTCAATTGCAAACTTATGTTGTTGAATTCACTCACTCACACTCATACTTTACTCAAATTCAACATATTTTAGTTTATTTTTAGTTGCATATTACCTTTAAGCTTCCATTAATGGATTCCATGATAACATAGATGCATACATTTAGCTTATTTGTTAATTAGGATTTTAATCTTTTAAGCTTGCATACATTTAGAGTAGATTTCCATACACCCATATCAATCATCTTAGCATAAATCTTATTAAAATAGCTTGCATCATATTCATTTAGCTTTAAATTATTTTTTCATACACATCTATCAATGGTTTCATTAGTTTTCTTCAATAAAACTGATTGAAAAAAGCTCATTATCCAAGGGATTAAGAAAGGGTTGCCATTCCACATCAATGTGATGCCACTAATAGGATAAGTTTCAATGTCTTAGATTAGAGTTTTTTCAAGATTTCATGATTTAGAATGTTAGTTTTAATTGATTCTTTATCTTTTTTTACAGTGAATGATCTTAATGGGATTAATGCTTAGTGGGTTAAATATGCCTTGAATTTTTATGGATCGAGTGTAGTTAACCTTCACTATGTCATTGGTCACAATAGTTTAATGTACACAATGGTCTATACAAGGCCAGACATTGCCCAAGCAATAGGAGTACTTAGTCATTTTATGGCTAATCCAAGAAGACCACATTGGGATGTTGTGAAAAGAGTTTTTAGGTATTTGAAGGCTACATCCGAGTATGCTTTATGTTATCATGGTAATGTGGTTGGCTCATAGAAATTTGTTAGCATTCATGGATATTTGGATTATGATTGGAAAGGGAACATTGACAATAGAAGATCCACCAGTGGATACATCTTCATGTTACATGGTGGTGCAGTTAGTTGGATGAGCAAGCGGCAAGCTGTAGTCACTTTATCCATTACTGAGGTAGAGTATATGGCAGCAACTCACACCTGCAAGGAATCTATTTGGCTCAGACACTTTTGTTCTGATATTGGGTTTAATGCAGGGTAGATTACTATTTTTTGTGATAGTTAGAGTGCTATTTTTTTGGCAAAAAATCCATTTTTCCATGCCAGGATGAAGCACATTGATGTTCTGTATCATTTTGTTCATGATATGGTGGAGGATGGAAAGGTTAATTTAGAAAAATTGGATACTCTATAAAATTTCATTGATGCATTGACTAAACCTATGAGCAAAGACAAGTACAGGTGGTGTACCAGTTTGATGGGCCTTGGGGCCTATGATGTTCAGTAATGTCAAACTCTAGAAGAATCTAATAAGTCTTCGTCAAGTGGGAGCATGTTGAAAATTGTACCTCAACTTATTGGCTTGTGTTATTCCTTTTTAGCATAGCATCTATTTGATTTATCAGACTAACTCTCCTTTATCGGAAAGACCTTATTCTATGTCTCCTTGATGGATAGATATTACTTCTTGCTTTGGCATGGTGTATGCTTTGTCGACAAGAGTTGTTCACTTCAGTGGGAATCTTCTTAGTGTCTCCTCGAAACTCCAATGAGAGTATCAAAGTGATTTTTTTGTCTCGCCGAGACATTAAGTCATGCTTCCTTGACATGTTGATGGAATGTTGGTGTCTCTAGTCAATGGGACCTCACGAGTTCACTGAGACTTTGAAGACAGTCTCTTTGATAGGCCAATGGGATGTAGTGGGGACCGCATGGAGCAGTATTGTCGGTATGACATCCTTGTTTTGGTGGGAGAGGATGGATTGTCTCATCGAAATGGTGATATGTGTAGAGCTATGTAACCAACCAGCGCGCATGTACCTTGGTGGGACATGACCATACTAAGCAAGAGAGCAGGGATTGGATGAAGCTGATGGAGGAAGTGTGACTGGATGTTTTGGCATATGGTGAGATTTTTTAAGTGACTCGGTGAACTCGAAGAGATTGAAAAGAGTCTCTTTGATGGTTCGATATGGAAAACAGTTAGATCGTTTACTACAGTTGCTTGGGGAATTTGAATCAAACAGTTCCTTGGTGGTTTTGGAATGATGAACGAATGGTGTGTCAAAATTGTATGTTCTATAACATTGAGCGGTGTGTAGTTCGAGTTGAACTGAGGCGAGGTTGATCAAGGAAATGTTATGTTGCTAAGATTTATGCTATAAATCAACACATGGAAGTAGAAGTTTTGTAACTTTGTATGTAATCTCCATTTATTGTAATACAAAGTGATCTTGCTTGGTGTGTGGGTTTTTCTCCCATAATGGTTTTCCCACATAAATCTGGTGTTCAATTCTATGTGTGTGTTGGTTTTAATTGTCTATTTTGTTACTTGTAAATGTGTATCTTAATGAAGTGTAACTTGAAATTGAGTGTCACATCTGCATTTCTCTTCTAAGAATTTGGCATTAGGAAGGAATTTTCTCACTCAGCTTTCCTTACAAACAAGGGATAGTTGACCCTTGACCAAATTTAGTTGTCCTAAGAATTGACTGAGCTTGGATTGAATGCAAGTATGGGAAGGTCAAAGGCAGGACGAAAGAAAGGGAAAACTGTTAGAACCTCACATAAGAAAGTTGTAGTGGAAGAAAATGCTAAGACAGAGGTTCAACCTGAGATTCCTGATGATGAGATTGTAGACACAAAAATCTGGTTTAAGCCTGCAACTTCAATATTCTTATAATTTGTATTTCTTCCATGGTCATGATTAAATAATGTTAATTATTTAATTAATTCACTTTAACTTTAATTCTTCTATTAATTAAATAATCTTAATTATTTAATTGATTCACATTTCTTTATTCTATCTGATTAATTAAATAGACGCTTTTTATTTAATTATGTTACTAATTAACCTTATCCTTCTTGTCAAATTAAATAAATTCTTATTTAATTTACTCTTTATCATACTTCAACTATAATTAAATAAATTCTTTATTTAATTATTCATTTAATCCCTTTGTCAATTAAATAAATCTTATTTAATTAATTATTCTTCAAATATCAAATCTTGAATTAAATGAATTATTTGATTCATAAATCCTATTTTAACGCATTCCTCTATATATAGATAATTGTGCAAATTATCTAAGTATTCACTTTTAATCGACTCAAAGATCTATTTTATTCGCTCAATTAACTCTTGATTTAATGTTTGAGTGTCTTTCTTGAGTAATCTCTTCGTCAAATCATTCAATCATCTAGTGCTAACTCAATTGCGTGTACATGCAGATTAATTAAATATTCCTATTTAATTAATTAAACCTTGTGCGTGCATTCGAAGAGAGTTACTTTAATCCATCTTTATCTTTGTCATGCAAAGATAATTCTTCTATTTTTGAATACCAAACTGGAAGATTAAATCATTTATTTAATCTTTAATTCTATTTCTAATTGGTATCACTCATGTCACTACTGACAGTTATTAGAATGCATGTCTAATCTGTCCATCTCAACCGTCCGTTGATCTTTCAATCCTGATCTGTCGTTCGAATAATCAATTTTCTTTAAATTGATCTATTCTTCATCATTCCAATCTCTCTCAAAATCTTATGACTTTTTGGAGCAACTATCTTGAATCTTCGATGTTTTGCTAAATCATTATCATAGGCTATACTTGCATGAACTTTTGAAAATCTGAGGGCAATTATACTACAACGGCAAAATGGAGAAGGGCAATCGAGATGATACATGGAATTATGTACATATTGGGTGAGATTGTTCAGTTTATTTATGTTTTGGATTTCCTTTGTTCTCTGTTGCTTAGCTTAGATTGCATTAGAATTTTAGATTGCATTGCATGTTTTCTCTGATTTGTTTCTTCTACATTTTATAGATGCTACATTTGGTGAACCAAACGTGAAGACACCATCTTCACATATCTATAGACTTTTATTTTGATTTTGTAGGTTTTTGTATGGAATGATGCATCAGCTTGACGAAACGCCACAATTGACATTCACAGACGCATCAGTTTGATGAAACGATGCAATTGACTTTGTTGACCGCATATGTGAATGGAAATGACGCATCTGTGAACAGAATCACGCATCTGCTATTTTCTAAGCCGCAACTGACTGGTAAAATACCGTGACACATTTGACAGAGAAAATGACTCATCCGACTGGTATATTTTTAGGTTTATACTTTTAATTTACAGTTTCCTTTCATGTTTTTATTTTCGCTAATCTTCTATTCTCAACGTGTGTCTTGAGGAGTTAACTTTTTTTGCAGGACAATTGATGAAGACAACACTGAAAACTACTAATGAATCTTTCTGCAGAACGCATGTCGAAGACCCTAGTTAAATTTTTGAAACAAATTGTTTGGTAGTGTAGCAAATCTTTCATTTGAATTAAAATTAACAAGTGTCTACTATGTTTGGTGCGAAAGCACATTTGTGTTATTACCCTCATGATTTGGTACATCGAAGTATCCTCTCCCCTTGTGCATCTGTGTGATCCTAGGTGTAAGAGAAATGGTTACCAACTCTAGAACTTGGGCCTATTCTATTGGGAATAAGTACTCACCCCAGGATGACTCAGACCGGTAGCACCCTAAACCCGAGGGACTTCCAGCCAGTATATAAAAGTGGATTCTTGGGGAAAGCCCAAGAATCATGCGTATGGTTTCAACGAGATGGATCTGAAAGGGAACTCTCGTCGCATGGATCATGCCCTATGAACAAAATTCCCTAATTAAACACCTTTGTTTGTAGTGTCCAAAATCCTTCTATTTACTAGTGTAGCAGGTCGGACCTGTGAAGTCGTCTCATATTCTTATGGTTCATGTGTAGAGATGAAGGTATGCCATGGGATGTTCATGGGTACTGTAGCTTGGCTGCCCCGAATGACGTTAATGAGCCATGGAGGGGAGCCAAAGGGGTCAAGCTACTAATCATCTGCCTTGAATAAGCGTAGTTGGGGAAACCCAAGTGAGAACTCAATAAATATTGTCCTTCATAGCCTAGGATGTGCTTGTCTGTTATCAAATTAAACATTCTTTGAGTCCAAAATCAAACTGAAAACACTTTGTCTTATGATTGTCTCTATTTTCTAGATCTTGATCACAGAAAAACAGTGTCAATTTTATATCTCAATTCACTAAAAATACAACAGAGTCACAACTATTCACCAAAAAGTCACAATTGTTCTGTCGAGTCGCATCTGTTTACCTTAGAGTCGCATCTGCCAGATTAGCTTGCATTTGCTTTGTCAAAAACTGCATCTATCTTCAAAAACTGTACTTGTGATATTCTATGATGCATTTGACAAGGTGAGCCGCAACTGCAGTCTCAAACGACACATTTTCCACTGTCGCAAAATTTTTACTAGTGCGTAGGTTTAGGAAAACCGCATCTGATACAGTCTAAGTCGCAATTGCCATCACAAGTCGCATATGTTAGAAACTTAACTGCATCTGCTGGATTCGGACACTGAACTTTACTAGAAACACGCAACTGATTGACAGAGAACCGCAACTATGAAACATAACCGCATTTGATAAATTTTGTGACGCATTTTCTAGATTATTAGAAAACCAGAATTCATAGTCACTGTCTAGTCAACACTGTCATACTAGTCTTTGATTTGTCTTACTTGTCCTTGGATAGAAACGTAAAATGATTTCCTTAATTTTGCATCCTTTAGGTATCATTTAGTCATTACTATAGTCATTCTGATTTTGAGTTTTACTTTCATCTTTGAGTACACATTGCCTTTAGATTTAAACTTCTAGGAAGGCCATTCTTACAAACTTTAGGATAGGTCCACCATCTACACTTTAGCAAGATCATAGCATCAATGAAATCTGTCATTGAACCTAGTCCTATCATCTTATCCTTTTGTCCTACAGAGAGCCTCCTAGCTCATCAATCTAGTTAGGAAACTCAACTTGTCTTTGATCCTTGTCCTACATTAGTTGCTTGACTTAACTAAATTGATGCCTTGGTTAGACTTTAGGTAGTTGGTCCCCCCATCTCAGGTTTACAGAATTGATTACCTTAGAAGATTTCTTAGATTTTGTATCTTTAGATATTGTCATTTTAGATTAGCATCATCTTAGAACATTCCTTATTTTGTATTCAAAAAATCCCAAAAATATAGACTAGAGTCATATTGTCCATAGACGTAGTTTTGCATTCCTTGCATATTGAGCTTATCTTACATGGTTGAAACTAGGTCTAAGAAAAGAGAGAGAAAAGATGTCAAACCCAAACAAATTCATCAATCCATTCTCCACAAGACCTCACAGGACTTTATTAGACAAATTCACCACTAGAAACACTCAAGGACACATTACAATAGATGACATAGAGGCTGCCGCACAGGACCCTAAGTTTTCCTCTTTTGTAGATGAGTACCTAGCAAATGATCGTCAACGATACTTAGCCAAATTGCTAGCTGAAGGCGCTACCTTACTTAAATGATTCGATATTAGCACCTTACAAGCTCAACCTACACAAGGGACTAATACAACGAACACTAGTACTACTATATCTCAGGTAAATACAACCATACCATCTGGCATACCTACATAGAGTACGACAATCCATACATCTCCATTTGGTACATCTGGCATGACATCAGGATTTAATTTCACTGTGGGGGCATCATCATCCACTCCCTTCGGTCCTCTTGTTGGGAGTAAAATATTTAAAACATCAGCTTCTACACCAAATGTCAGTGTCATGAGTACCATACCACAGTCAACAGCCATACCTAGTGTTCACGTCACAGGTACCATACCTCAGTCAACATCCATACCTAGTGTTCAAACCACTGGTACTATACCACATATTACACAAACCAGAGGCATTCCCTCATTCCAATATGGCAATCAGCATCCATCTTCCCAGATTGGTAATCATAATACATTCACACAGATTCCAAATTAGAATCTGTTCTCCTGGATGGGTAATCAAAACTCATTCTCCCAGATTCCAAGTCAACACCAATTTACACAGATTCCAATTCAGAATCCCTTCTCCCAACACGGTACTTAGAATCCATTCACACATATCCCAAGTCAAAACCAATCTATGCAAATTCTGGACCAGAACACGTTTACCAACATTCTAAATCCAAACCCACCTCAAATACCAGCGTTCAATCAAAACCCATCATGAGACCTTGGCTTTCAGAATACATACAAAAATCTGCATAATCCACCCAGCACATCATTGACCTAGGTTGACGTCTTGCAAACACAAATGCATGCATTACAAACACAAATGGACAACATGGCGGTGTCAACTAAGAAATATTTTTCAACAAAGGACATATGCCCATTTCCCTTTGATAGATCATTGTACATGACCCCTTTCCCTCATGGGTATGTCATACCGAATCTCCCTAAGTACAATGGCAAACGAAATCCAATAGAACATATAAGGGAATTTTCTACCATATTCATACATGTCGCTTATGACCCCACGTATCTTATGAGACTATTTCTAAGAAGTCTTGTAGGGATTGCACTAGAGTGGTTTTCAGGTCTAGACTATAGCATCAGATCTTGGGGTGAACTAGCTGAGAAGTTTTTTGAGCAATTCTCCTTCAACATAGACCATGAGATAAATATAGCAACCTTGTGTCACACAACACAAGATGAAGGTGAAACATTTATTGCTTTCTTCCAGAGATGGAGGAATATAGCTAGCCGATGTCCTGTTGAGATACCTGAAAAACAAAAAGTTACTATGTTCCAGGAAAACCTTCATGTAAAACTAGGGAGTAACTTAAGGGTACATTGTTGTACATATTTTTCGGAACTAGTGGAAAAAGGGGTTATAATAGAAAAGGATCTCATTGAAAAAGATGAACTTAAGACATCAACATCCAATAGATATCTAATCGTGCAAAACACCCCCAATGACAGAAACAAATTTTGGTCTCGCAACAAAAACGTCACCAATGATGGGGTAGTTGATGCTAAAATTGTAAAAGTAGGACCAATCATCACATTACAAGGACCTAACACTTCGGCCAACACACTTAATGTTGTCAATTAACCTCCCAACATGGTCCAAAATACTCAATGTCCGCAACAACAAAGGAGGTTTCAAAAACGTGAGTTCACTCCCTTAGGGGAACCCATTGAGTCTGTATTCAAGCAATTGTTACAACATAATCTTATACAACTACAAGAGCCAAGACAATACGATCCAGGACAATTTAAACCAGTTTGGTGGGATGACAATGCCTTTTGTGATTATCATAGAACTAAGGGACATAACCTACAAAATTGTCACCAACTGAAAAATATCATACAGGATCTTGTCAAAAGGAGAATAATTGAAGTTAGTGGATAGAAACCAAAGTCATCAAACACTGATCATCAAGTCTTTTCTGATCCACTACATGACCATGGGAAAGGAACTGTTCCCAGTTTGAGTACTAAGACCAATATGTCAGCCAACTATGCGAGTATCAAGCATGATTATAATAGTGGAAAAACCATTCATCACCTTCGCGTTGCTGATGAGAATATCAATACCATTACTATCAATACAAATCCTGAGTGCACGGTCAATACTCGTCATACTAAGATCACTATCCAAGGCCCTCCATCGCAGCAAACACCACAGCCTTCCAAGTCACAATATAACCTACTTGACCAGTTGGGGAAGACCCCAGCCCAAATCTCAATCTTGGAACTGTTGCGTATTTCCCCTAAGCATTGATCTATCTTGGATAAAGCTTTACAAAACACCACTATCCCAAATGACATCGATGCCAATCATTTCCAGGAAATGGTGGGCTACTTGACCAATAATCATCATGCCACATTTTCTGAACAAGACTACGCAACTGAAAAGAAAAACCATAACGACCCTTTACATCTTGAAGTCCTTGTTGATGACACCAAAGTTAGATGAGTTTTGGTAGACGAAGGAGTAGGGTTAAATATGTGCACTTTAAAATTGATTAAGGCATTAGTTTTCTCATAAGCATGCGTACACACAACCAAAAGTATTGTCACTAAAGCTTATGATGATGAAGAATGAAAATCAAAGGGGGTGGTAACACTTCCTATTAGAATTGGTCCTGCAGTAATGGAGACAAAGTTCCAGGTCTTGGATCTCACCCTTCCTTATAACCTTCTGCTAGGCAGACCATGGATTCATGCCATGAAGGCGGTCCCTTCCACATATCATCAATGTCTCAAATTCCCTTACAATGGCACTGAAATAACTATAGATGGTGACCCAGATCCATTCCAATATTGTACCAATCTAAAAGAGATCCCCCAATGCCAAGTGCCAGTAAACCAAGAGGCTTCATTGTCCAATCCATCTCCCTATGTTGATCCATCCACACTCACTTGAACATTTATTTCACCCTTGATTCCTACCACTCCTAGGGTTGAGATCCAAGGCACGGGTTGTGGAGAGTATTACATGAAGACATCTTATTGTTTTAGCCATCTAATTCCTCCTAAGTCATACAGTTTACTTGCAGCAAACAAGACACAATCCATGGTCACTATACACGTTCCTCCCACAACAACTTTCACTTAATGGGGAGAATTAAGCAAAGAGGCCATAAATACAGAAGATGTCACCTCCTGGCTGTATAGAGAACATGATGAAGAACCTCTCTCACTTGCTCACATTCATACAGATCTATATGGAAAGGGTTTCACAATCATGCAGAGCAAGGGATATAATGGACATAGTGGTTTAGGCTTAAATCAAGACGGGAGGATTGAACCAATATTTGTTTCTTAGTGGCCAAAACGCGTAGGGATTAGGTTTTAACCAATTCAGATTGGCGATCCTAGTACCACATCACCCTTAATTGAGGAGGTAAGTGCTTCAAAAGATATTAAGACACCTCACGAACCATCAGACCAATATCAATGTGACTCCCCCGACTCCAATGACTATGAGTGGGATTCCCTATCCTCTACCTCTTCCATGCACCTTGACAAGCTATTTGGGGAACTTGACTTAATGTTAAGATCCTCACCAAATCCATTGAATTCCTGTCCACCAAAGAAAATGACAAAGGAGGAATGGTTTAAACACTACTATTGGGAATCACTTGATCCTACCTCTTGGCAACCTGATACATCTGTTTCGGATAACCAAACCTTGGCATTAGGCCGACCTCTCAATCCACCTAGATCTAAACCTAAGAGAAAATAGGACTTAGTACAAGACTTTTGTGACCATATGAACAACTCATTCCTTACCTTGATCCCATTAAACTTTGATAACTCTGACGATGACATGCCCCTAGTCTATCCCCAACTCATTGATTGGGACCAACAAGACACACCCATCTTAGACATTTTTGAGAATGATGAAGCAATTGCTGAGTTCTTGGGATTACGAGAAGGCATACCTCGCGGTGATCACAAGGCTGGTTTTACCATTGACTTAGAAAACAAAGCATATTTTTGGGAATCTGTTCAACCCTCCAGTAACAAAAATGAGAAAAGAATAAAAAAGATAAAAAGGATGTCTCTAGGTGAAAACCGAAAGGTGCCTCTAGACGATGAAAAAGTAAAAATAAAGGACGCATCTGAAGGTGAAAACCTCTTTGAGGCACCTACGGATGGAGGTTTGAGCATTCTCCCTGTTGCACAGGAAAAGTCACCCATGCTTGTTGAAGAATCAGTAGAAGTCAACATAGGCACATAAGAGAATCCTCAACTAGTTTATTTTGTAGCGTCATTGACAACAAAAGAGAAGCTAGAATTCCACAACTTCTTTGCACAGAGATAGATAAATTTTTCCTGGTCATATGTAGACATGCCTAGGTTGGATCCTGAACTTTTTCTACATCACTTACCTTACAACCAGGTGTCAAACCAGTGAAACAGAAATTGAGGAAAATGCATCCACAGATTGCTTTACTAGTCAAGGAAGAACTCAATAAACTGTTAGATGTTGGTTTCATTAGATCAATCGACTATGCAGATTGGATTTTCAATCTTGTACCAGTCACTAAACCAACCAAGGGCATCCGCATCTACACCAATTTCAGAGATATCAACAAGGCTTGTCCTAAGGATGACTTCCCTTTGCCAAACATAGACATGATAGTAGACATGACAACAGGATATGAGATGTTGTCCCTTATGGATGGATTTTTAGGATATAATCAAATCAGAATTGCAACTGAAGACCAACCTAAGACAACTTTCACTTGTCCTTGGGGAACGTATTGTTGTAATGTTATGCCCTTTGGACTCAAAAATGCTGGAGCAACCTATCAATGTGCCATGACCACCATCTTTCATGATCTAGTACACACTCTTATGGAGGATTATGTCGATGACCTTATTGTTAAATCCAAGACAAGGGCAGAATATTTACAGGTTTTAGACAAGATATTTCAAAGGCTGGAGAAGAATAAAGTGAGACTCAATCCCAAGAAATGTGCATTTGGAATCAAGTTAGGAAAGCTTTTAGGCTATATCATTTCTAGACGAGGCATTGAAGTGGGTCCAACCAAGGTAAAAGCAATCATAGACATGCCCCCGCCAACTAATCTCAGTCAACTAAGGACATTACAAGGAAGACTGCAATCCATCAAAAGATTTATAGTGTAGTTAGCAGATAAGACACATCCTTTTCAACATCTACTTAAGAAAGGGGTACCCTTTGCATGAACAACTAGGTGCAGAGAGGATTTTCAACTGATTAAGGAATATTTACTCACACCACTAGTCTTAATGCCACCTATTGAAGGACGACCATTGATTCTTTATATTACAGCAACCCATTCATCACTAAGAGCATTGCTTGCACAGAATGACGATGAAGGTCATGAAAGGGAAGTCTATTATATTAGTCATACTTTGGTAGGTTATGAGCTCAACTATAGTACCATTGAACATTCATGTGTTGCAATAGTATTTGCTACCCAAAAACTAAGGCACTATATGCTAAACCATCAAACAATGTTGATTGCTAAAATAGATCCTTTGAAATATCTTCTCAGCAAGGAAACATTAACAGGGTGACTGGCCAAATGGGTTATGATACTCAGTGAGTATGATATCCAGTATGTGGAGAGAAAGGCTATTAAAGGACAAGTCATTGCTGATTAGTTAGCCGATGCACCACTACAAGCAGATCACCCATTAGTTGCAGAATTTCGTAATGAGTTTATATTTACAATTGACACAAACACAACATGGAAACTGTACTTTGATGGCTCACATACAAATCATGGCTCAGGGGCTGGTATACTTTTTATCACACCACAGGGTGATTCCATCCTTAAGTCATTCAGGATTGCATTCCCATGTACTAACAACATAGCAGAGTATGAAGCTCTAGTGACAGGCTTACGCATGGTAGCCAAGTGGAAAATTAAGAACCTACAAGTATATGGTGATTCTCAACTAGTAATCAGACAGGTAAATGATGATTATGAGACTAAGGATGAGAAGCTTGCTCCATACAAGCGCATGGCTGATAGCTTTAAAGAGTACTTTGACAAAGTTGAATTTCATCAAATACCTCATGTTTTAAACAAGGCAACAAATGTTATGGCTACAATTGCATCACTTCTAGACATTCCTAAAAATGTGCCTAAGTTTGAGTTTTTGGTAGAACAACTTTTGGTCCCAGCCTACGATATCCCAGATTCTGAAATGGTATGTGACATTGCTGGTCCTGATTCCCCATGGTACAAAGAAATCTATGACTACCTTCATGCCAAAATCATACCCACTGGCCTCTCAAACAACCAACGTAGAACATTCCTTCGTAATTCAGCTAAATACACCATCGTCGGAGACACCCTATATAGACATGCCTTAGATAATACCCTACTAAGATGTCTTGATTCTAATGAAGCACAAGCAACCTTGCGTGGGGTGCATGAGGGTATATGTGGTTCCCATTCTAGCGGTCCTACCTTAGCTAAGAAGATTATTAGACTGGGTTATTATTGGCCTACAATGGAAAAGGACTCATATGTCTTTGTAAAGAAATGTCGCCAATGCCAAGTTCAATGAGACTTGATACATGCACCGGCACAAGAGCTTCGTCCTATAATGTCACCATGGCCCTTTGCCCAATGGGGACTTGACCTCATAGGTAAGATCCACCCCACATCATCTAATGGCCACAAATTCATCATCACTGCCACTGAGTACTTTACGAAGTGGATTGAAGCCATTCCTATGACATACATTACCGACACACAGATTTCTAAGTTTATCCTAAACTATATCATCTGTCGATATGGTGTCCCTCAGTCCATAATCACTGATAATGGCCGCCTATTTAAGAATCAAGAATTATGCCATCTTTGTCATGAATTTCATATTCAACATCATTTTTCCACTCCATACTACCCACAAGGTAATGGCCAAGCAGAAGCATCTAACAAAACTATCATTAGAATCCTCAAGAAGACTGTCAATGATGCTGGCTGTGATTGGCATTTATAGCTTAATCCTGCCTTATGGGCCTACCACACAAGTATCCGTACTCCCACTAGTGCCACTCCCTATTCACTAGTATTTGGATTTGAAGCTATTCTTCCTATTGAGGTCAAGATTCCTTCCCTGAGGATATCCTTGAAAGGCCACATTGATGATAAAGAGTATCGAGTATCGAGACTCCATGAGCTAGAATTTTTGGATGAGCGAAGATAGAAGGAACTAGACCATCTCCAAGCATATCAGAATCACCTTCATCGTAGCTATAATAGGAAGGTCTTGAACAGAAAATTTGACATTGGTGACCTAGTGTTAATGGAGAATATGAAGAATCAAGTAGAAAGAGACAAACCAGGAAAGTTTAAACCTAACTGTTTAGGACCTTATATTGTTACTGAAGCCTTTGGATCAGGAGCGTATCAAATTTCTACTCCCGAAGGGGAACCATTGTCCTCGCCAATCAATAGTCTTCATCTGAAGAAGTTCTATGCATAGCTTCTGAGGGCCTTATCTTAATTAGCCAAAAATACAAAAAAATCATAAATAAATAAAAATTTTACCAAGGTGAAAACCTGGAAAACAGGCGTCTTGGTAACACCAAAAAAATTAGATAATCTAAAAAATAGTAAAGAGAAAAAATTCGTCCAATAGTGAAAACCACTTCGGTGGAACTTTAGATAAGTACCATGGTGAAAGCCTGGCAAACAAGTGCCATGTGTAGTTGACTCTGTTCCTTTGTCTACTATTATTCTAATCTAGCATACCCTGTACACAGTCCTTATCCCTATACATATCCCTTGTT
The DNA here is from genome assembly GCA_007258455.2 of Sequoia sempervirens. NCBI lineage: Eukaryota > Viridiplantae > Streptophyta > Pinopsida > Cupressales > Cupressaceae > Sequoia > Sequoia sempervirens. The sequence goes on along the minus strand of VDFB02182613.1, from coordinate 128,934 downwards.
CCTATACATAGTCCCTATCCCTGTACATAGTCCTTATCCCTGTACATACACCCTATCCTTGTATATACTACCTATTCCCTATACATATCACTTTTCTTTCCTATCTATCACTTGTACATACCATTTGTAATAAGTGGTAGTCTTTCCCATAACATGGGTGATCCCATAATAGTGGTTTACAATTTTTGGCCAAACTGGACACTGGAATTTTTATTTTTAACTAAATCTTCACATTCAGACACCTATAGCGGCTAAACCGTGAGGAATTTGAAGATGATGCAAACTAGAGTCTCATCACATTTTTTTGTAGATTCTAAAAATATTTTTTTCAAAATTTTTGAAATCAAATTGCACTTCTTTTTCCATCTCCCACAAAAATTGGTTTCTTTCAAAAAACAACATTTTTAAGAAGTGACGCACACCATATAACACATAACTTCTTTTCCATGAAGGATAAAATTCTAATTCTTTCGAATTTAGATTTGTAACTCCGATATCTAGTGCTTGCACTTAGTTAGATAGTTTTTATTGAATGTTTTTCTTTAATCAAGTTTGAAGTCAAACCAATAACAATTAGACATAAGCGCGACCATTATAATACGTAACTTTTTTTGTATATATCGAAATTCAATTATTTTATTTTTGTTGGATCAAGGACTTCAATATCTAGATGCACTCATATTTTTCAAAAAAAAAATTGATAATATGCTATTTTTCCACGTGTAGAATAGAGACCTTCATTTTCGACAAAAAACCTATGTTTAATAAAACTAAAAAAACAAATACATAATAAAACCAAAACATATTAAAACTATATTCATTGGATAGCTCATTTCGAGGACTACCTGACTCCAATTGAGTTTGTGAAGATTCCCCCATTTTCATCCTCAACCTGAGCATTAAAGCGTAAAAATTAGGTTTTTTGTGTGAACAAAGTCAAAAATTAGGGAAAAGGGAGGTTCGCTAGAACCAAGGGGGTTCTAGCGAACCCCTAGGGGTTCAAGCGAACCAGGGTTCATTCGAACCCCCTCAATATGCATTTTCCCTTTTGTTTTTTGGGCGAGAAATGTGGGCCCTGTGATTGATGGGTTCGGTTGAACCCTAGTTCGGTCGAACCCCTTTATGGTTCGGTCGAACTTGTAGGTTCATTTGAACCCCTAAAACCAATTTTTTTGCCATGGGGCCATTTTTTCTCAGTTTTCCTTCCTCCATCAAATTGTAAACCACTATTGTGGATTCACCCACATGGAATGATTGACATCGAGTGCATTTCATATTCCCCATTTTACCCTATTCATAATCAATTGGTCTTATACTCGACTGGGGGAAAACACTTGACATGTGTCATATTGGTTCTTACATAGGCTGTGTTGAAGACGTAAAACCATAGAAAAATCCAAAAACGTCACAAAATGTCCTGAGAATTTTTAAAAAAAAAAAACATCAGAAAACATCAAAAAGACAAAAAAATTAAAACATGTCGAAAATCCAAAAAATAGAGTCAGAGTCAATTGTATTTGTTAGTCTTTGTCATTTTTCAAACTACGTTTCCTCTGTGACTGGATGTAGGCAAGGCCATCTGTCGATGTGCTCCCGAGGCATTAAGTTAGTCCATTTAGGTTTGTCTGTATAAAATCATGACTCAATCCATATGTCTATATGACAAGGTCATTGGTCGTGTCAAACTACGAGGTCTCTGTGTGTATAACATAGGCAAGGCCATCAATCGATGTGCCCCCTAGGCCACACTAGGTCAGTCCATTAGGGTTCCTCACATTCACTATCACACACATCTTCTATTTGTAGTCAGTCTTGTCGGTCAAGGTCAAGTCGAACTACGAGGTCTCTGTGTGTATAACGTAGGCAAGGCCATCAATCAATGAGCCCCCAAGGCCACACTAGGTCAGTCCTTTAGGGTTTGTCATCACACACAATCTATTTTCAGCACATCATATCAAGTCATGCATCAATCTAGTGAACAATTCAGCAATGTCTCTAAGTCAAATCAAACAACTTGCCAAACGAAACAATCAAAATAGATCAATCAATGTCTGCTACAGGATGTGTCCTTCCTGGAAACAGACATCGTCAAGGAAATCAACTTATGTCTTGTTCAGGATGAGTCCTTCCTGAATACAGATATCAGCAAAAAAATATATGTCTTATATAGGATGAGTCCTTCCTGCATAATCAACATTGTCAAACAATCAAACATAGCCTTACGCAGGTTATCACATCAACGACATCTGACTCAACGTCTTATACGATACATGTCTTTCTGAAACTAGGATTTGTCATGCCTTATACAGATAGTCATAACATCAAATTCTTATTTGGTATGTGTATCTCCTAAAATCGGGCTCTATCAATCAATCCTTCTATCAATCAAGACGAATCAAACAAACAGATCAAGTTTTGGAAAATATTTTATTGGATTTTTTACTTTCTGATTTATTTATCTTATCTTTTCATTTGACTTGATGACTCAGAATTATGTTACTAGCTTTCTCAAGGATGTCCCATGAAGGATTTAGAGAAGCAACGATGTATCAGAATTTTGTTTTCTTTGACTGTTGTCTGTCAACTGTCTTTTAAATTTGATTTTGAGTCATGTTACTAGTCTCCTCAAGGATTTCCCATGAAGGATTTAGAGGAGCGATGATGTCTCATGACCCGTCTTTTACTTTGTTTGTCGTTTGTGGTTTGTCTTGACAAAAAGACTGGGGCAACTTGTGCCCTTAGTATGAGTTAACGACAATCCTTGTCTACGAATGTCTGTTGTTAGCAAGTGGATGACCTTGCACACCTTGATCTATGTCATATCATGGTGTTTTCTCCATTTGTATTAGTCTCGCCCAATGATGATAAAGTGCAACACCTTTTGTGATACAGCGAAACATTGAAGATTGCTAATACTAACATCCATCTCATTTTTGTTATTATTTCTAAATCTTTCTTTCCGCACTAACAGTTCTTCTTTCTTGCATTATGACGGAATCCTATGACACACAACAATATAAGTCATCCTGCATACACATACATGTTAGAAGAATACAAACATATAGGCATTTATCATATCTAGGACATCAGGGCATCATAGACATTCATCATCATACAATACATATCATAAGCATTCCATGTACATAACAAATTGTAAATACATGTATCACATTACATTTGTATAGCATCACATGTAGAAAGAATTGCATACATAACATCCATTGACATCATACATATTAATACATACATCATCACATAGAATCAACGTCATATCATATAAACATAACATATGTGCAAATACACGACTGCATAATCAATAAATAGAAATGCATATCATGAGAATCGCTGCCAAAATCATATATATATATATATATATATCACTCAACAATGTCACATCACAATTTCATAATGTCTCAATAAATATGGAAGCACGCAGGCTATATAATCATAATACAATGTCTCGGTACATATCAAGAAGTGTCCCTATCCTGAACTGCCACTACTATCATGGCTAGAGTGTGTGGATGACTGATGTCAGGAACTCGATGACCTGTGACTTGAGTGGAGCTTGTCATATGGACCAGCTCTGTGTGGTTGCTCAACACCCTCTATGCTAACTGTCCTGGAGTGGGTCCTAGTCTGAGACCTCTCACTAGGACACCCTCTATGCTAACTGTCCTGGAATGGGTCCTAGTCTGAGACCCTCTATGCTAATTGTCTTGGAGTGGGTCCTAGTCTGAGACCTCTCACTACGTGCCTCTGAAAAACTCGAAGCCCATCTCTCTGGAGGAACTGATGTCTCCTACAAATCCCTGTAATAGGTGGCCCTCTCTCCGGCTCTGACTAACTCTCTGGCAAATGCAGTTGCTGGCCCAGTACATAAGGCTCTAATCTCTGTGAATCTCTACTTGCTCTCCTATCTCTGAGCTATAGCCTGATCTTTGTCCATGATGGCCCTGTCCCTCTCCATTTGTACCAAATCCCTCTCAGAAATCATGACCCTCATATGCTCCTCCAAGGATGCAATCTAGGCCCGAAGTGTAGCAGTGTCAGAATCAACTGCCTCTGTGTCAACCCGTCTCACTGTCAGTACACCATCATCCTCATCCTCCAAAATCCTGTCTCGGATCTCCCACTCATGATCATCGTCCTCCTCATCATCATCCTGATAGGCACCAAGTAAGCCAAGGGCATCAATCTTTTCCTCCTCTCTGTCTGCCTCCTCCTCTGTATGAACCTTTGGAATGCCCTCCTCTGCGAGATGCTTCTCCTCTCCGCCGATCTCAACATGCACCTCCTCCCTACCTCTCCCAATATCCGACATGGACACATCCTCCTCTCCCCATCCCTCCTCACGAATCGGTGATAATGGTGGCCCTCATCCCCTCTGTTCATGCCTCCCTCTCCTACCACCTCGCCGACCACCTCCACCACCGTATCCATCATCACCACAACCCCCTCCACCTCTCTGACCTCTGCCTCTGCCACGCTTGCAACACGGTCCTGTCCCTCGCCGCTCTATCAGCACAGCCTGATCTAGATCTGTAAGGGGAATCGGCCTATGCACGGCCCACCACTAATTGTAAGCCTATGTGGTACTTGGGTCTACCGCACCATCTCTCCATCCCCACGGAACTACCTACAATCCATCAATATTTTCCTCTACAATGGCTACTGGAATCTCTAGACCCCACAAGGGGATCTCTCGCGAGGACCTCGCAAACTCAGCTCGTCCTCTCGGCACATCTTGTACCTCTCCGAACTACCGCAATACACGATCTGGCAAATGTCACTCAATAATGTGGACATGTGAAACAGTCTGCCCAATCAGGTACTGAGTCTGGCAGAAAAAAGGCAAATGCTCATCCTCGTCTAACCACTCTGCACATCCCAAGTACAGTCTCCATGTAAATTGAACCATAGTATCAATGGCATGCCTGAAATACCCGGTATCTCCCATGTGGTGCTGAGTGTTTGCCCCCACATAACAGAAGGCATAAGGAGCTTTGTGTTGTACATCGACTATAACCGGTGGCCAAAAAATGGCAATGTGTTCCCACGCCCATACCATCAGGAGCGTGGTACCACAACTCATGGATTGAGCCTCTCGATAGGCTATATCATGCAAGTGAAAATATAGCATGCCAAGGAGACAAGGACCCCAAGCATATACCTCCCGTCGCTCTAACATACCTACTAGCATCTCCCCCCAACCCACAGGAAAACCATGACCTCAACGATCAGGAAGCACTATACCACCTATCAATGTACACACTAGACAGTCTAGCCGCCTATACCTTTGTGCCAATACATGCCATCTAATCTCATAATGATAAAACCCTAACTGTCTGACATCAGCATGAGGGTAGTATCTGCACATCTCAGCAACACCCCTCTGGGTATCGTGCCTCTGATGGGGAGTCTCAAGATCCTGTAGATGTCCTCTAAGGTCACTATCGCCTCTCTAGTAGGCAGGTGAAACAACAAAGTCTTTGAGTGCCACCACTCGCACAACGTTGTCAATAAACCTCGGTTTGCCTAAATCTGGGGCATGTCTGTCACATGTAGAAGACCTAGGTGCCATAAGAATCGTCTCTCTGCACTCTGTAAACTATCTTGGAAGCGAAAAGTCGTAGGTCTCGACTCTCACGTGTATACAGTGTCTAAAACAACCTACAATGGCATTATACATGCGCCATGTCAGCATTAAACATCTATCCTAGTGCAAAATAACTAAATCAAATGCTATTCAAATGCGTCATTATTTTGCAAATGCATTATTATTTTACAAATGTGTTGCAGAAAACCAAATGCATAGTTCAATTTCACATATGCGTCATTATTTTTCATTTGCGTCGCTTTCAAATGCATATGCATGCCAAAATGACAAATGTGTCTGCATAAATTAACAATCACATACAACTGCATAAATCAAATAACAACTACGTCGAAATAAATACAAATGCATTGATCTGCATGCAAATGCGTCGATTGCGCACTCACATGCGGCTTTTCAATAAAATGATGCATAACAAAAATAGCAAATAAACGCATAAAAACTCACGCAAATCAAAAATTCAAAAGTCAAGTTTAAGGTACATACCAGGGGGGTTTGTGTTGGCTGGCCACTTGAAGGTCCAGATCTTGTATGCTCGATGGTGGGTGTTCAGAACAGGAGACATCGTCACTGTGGGTGCAGAGCAAAATTCTCAATTCTCAAAGCTATGTGGGTTAAAATGAATAGGTTTTTACCCCATTTTCTATTTATAACTAGGGTTTTGGTGGCATTCCTTTCTACTGGCTACATAAACTTCCAACTTCAATCGACCCGTACCCGTCCTTAACATTTCCAACTTTAATTCTGTCAACGCCACTACATTTTTGGCTATCCAATGGGCTAATTTTTTCACAAATTTGTCAATTTTCCCGAGGGGGCATACCTTCACCTGTTTACACTGGGGCATATTTTTATCGATTTTCTTTGACACAACGCCGAAATGACATTGTATCAAAGAGGGGCAAATGTAGACACCGAAATCTGGTTTAACCCTGCGACTTCAATATTCTTAACAATTCGTATTTCTTCCATGGTCATGATTAAATAATGTCAATTATTTAATTAATTCACTTTAACTTTAATTCTTCTATTAATTAAATAATCTTAATTATTTAATTGATTCACATTTTCTTTATTCTATCTGATTAATTAAATAAACGCTTTTTATTTAATTATGTTACTAATTAACCTTATCCTTCTTGTCAAATTAAATAAATTCTTATTTAATTTACTCTTTATCATACTTCAACTATAATTAAATAAATTCTTTATTTAATTATTCATTTAATCCCTTCGTCACTTAATTAAATAAATCTTATTTATTTAATTATTCTTCAAATATCAAATCTTGAATTAAATGAATTATTTGATTCATAAATCCTATTTTAACACATTCCTCTATATTTAGATAATTGTGCAAATTATCTAAGTATTCACTTTTACTCGATTCAAAGATCTATTTTATTTGCTCAGTTAACTCTTGATTTAATGTTTGAGTGGTTTTCTCGAGTAATCTCTTCGTAAAATCATTCAATCGTCTAGTGCTAGCTCAATTGCGTGTACATGCAGATTAATTAAATATTCCTATTTAATTAATTAAACCTTGTGCGTGCATTTGAATGAGAGTTGCTTTAATCCATCTTTATCTTTGTCATGCAAAGATAATTCTTCTATTTTCGAATACCAAACTGGAACATTAAATCATTTATTTAATCTTTAATTCTATTTCTAATTGGTATCAAGTTCATGTCGCTGCTGACATCAAAATGCATGTCTAATCTATCCATCTCAACCGTTCGTTGATCTTTCAATCCTGACCTGTCATTCGAATAATCATTTTTCTTTAAATTGATCTATTCTTCATCATTCCAATCTCTCTTGAAATCTTATGACTTTTTGGAGCAACTATCTTGAAGCTTCGATATTTTGCTAAATCATTATCATAGGCTATACTTGCACGAACTTTTGAAAATCTGAGGGCAATTATACTACAACAAAATAGAGAAGGGAAATCGAGATGATACATGGAATTACGTACATATTGGGTGAGATTGTTCAGTTTATTTACATTTTGGCTTTCCTTTGTTCTCTGTTGCTTAGCTTAGATTGCATTAGAGTTTTAGATTGCATTGCATGTTTTCTCTAATCTGTTTCTTCTGCATTTTCTAGACGTTACAGAGACTCTAGCTCAATCCTTCACACAACTTATGCTAGAGTGAGGAAAGAAGATTGAGGAGAAGTGAACGCTTAAGATCAAAAAGATTTTTGCAATCATGGACTAACCTCTAGGGTGTGGACCCAACACACCCTTGTTAACTAAAGAGGAAAAGGAGATCCTACATGCTCAACCATCCTCTTCTGTGAAATATGATCTAAATTCAGATGAGGACCCAGAGGAATGTCCTCTTTCTGATAACAAGAAGACTAAGTAATGTAATAAGAAGCCTCTGTAAATAAGGGTCTATTGACCCACATTTAATATAAATAAAATAAGATAATATTTTTGGTGTGTTCAAATGAAGAACTCCACAATATGTTTTCAATGTATGAATGTGTATGTCCTTGATGAATGAGTGATATATGCATGTGTATATAATGAGAGGTAGAATAAGAACGTTTATTCATAGAACCTAGTGTTAAATGTGATAGTCATGAATGTGATGCAGGTTAAGTGTGAGTCAACATGGTGACCACCAGGAAAGAGATGGGTGGTAGCACTTGGTTTATACAACGGACCAAACAAGAAGCTGGAACATGTTCTAAAGCTTTTGAATAGGAAAAAGGCTCGCATGGACCACATAAAAAAAAGGGGTCTGAGTGGCACATGAGGACCGGGATCGCAGAAATACAGGAGTCAATCAAGGAGATGGTGGTCCAGGAGCATGCCCTCAAGGTTGAATTGAAGAAGAGCTTGGAAAAGATCTTAAAAGAGTAGCATTGCCTAAGTTTGATGGTAAGGCTATTGGAGCAGGAGCAGAGGCATGGATTATTAAGATGGAAAAATACTTTGGGCTCCGTAACCTTTCTGACCAGACTAAAGCGACATGGGCTATGTACCAGCTTTTTAATGAAGCAACAACTTGGTGGGATAATAGAAATAAAAAAGGAATCTCCAACCTAGGTGCTAAGATTACTTGGGAACTCTTCCTTCAATATTTTAGGAAGAGATGTTACTATAGCTTTTCTTTGACAAGAAGGTGATAGAATTCTAGAATTTAACTCAAGGGAGCATGACTGTAACTCAATATTGGGAAAATTTTACCAAACTATTGAAGTATGTGTCTCAATATTATGGAGATGAACGTTTTTGTATCCAAAAATTCATATTGGGACTGAGAACCCATATTAGATCGAAAGTGGATATGCATGATCCTCTTACCATGAATGAAGTCTTCCAGAAAGCCACTAAAGAAGAACATAATTGTAGTAGTTATCCAATTTACGCAATAATGCAAATCCTAAGCCATGGTTTGGTAACAAGAAATTCCATAAAGGAGACAAGAACAATTAGATCCATAATCTCAAGAGGGGAAGTGAGTCACAGGAGAAGGTTGAAGATATTAATGGTGTAAAGAACAATAAGGAAAACAAAAACAAGGGTAAAGACGACCAAAAGCAGAAGGGCTTTAGAGAGGACAAGTCAGGAGGTCGCAAAGGGCCTCGTGATGGGTGCTATACTTGCGGAGGTGATCATTATGCCTCAAATTGTCCTTAGTAGTCAAAATCACGAAAGGAAGGAAACTACTAGCAGACCCAACATCACCAAATCCACACTGTAATGAATAATAAACAAGCAGAGTATCAAGTTTCACCAATTCAGCTAACGGGTAAGCTATATTTCCAAACTGTCTCTATTTTAATTGATATCAAAGCTACAAAATGTTTCATATATCCTAGAATAATTTCTAAGATACCTATTAGACCTGGATACATAGAAAACTCACGGATAGTCTTGTATGGTAATTAAGTAGAGCAGAGGGTAGATACTTGTCTCTTTTGCAACGAGTTAAAGCTTCCAACCTTCCAAACCTAGGTCAACTTGTATGTGGCACCTTTAGGCTCATATGATGTAATTTTGGGGATAAATTGGTTAACTAAGCATAAGGTTGTAGTGAATTGTGAGGATAGGGTATGTGCAAGATCATCATGGAAAAAATAGGCCCTTAAATGGCAAAAAAAATAGAAAAATTAGAGTTAGGAAACTTGATAGAAAATTTGAATAAGTTATCTATATTATTTAAAAAATATGTAAAAATAGAATCTATAGAAAATTGAATGTAGTTTCTAAACTACTAGGTTTGTTTTAAAAAAAAGAAATGTATTTGGTGAAAATTTGAATTTTCAATGCAGTAGTACCTAAATTTCAGGGAAAAAATAAGAGGTAGGTGTCTGTCTAACCACCTAACCACAATAAAATGATAATTATTTTTTATAAGATTTTATAGATAAGTAGAGGACTCATGTCCCGATGTGATGCATATTTTTTTGTAATTTTTTTCCAAGTAAATAATTAATTATGAATTTTTTATTACAACTTTTAAAAAATATAAAAAGCTCGTATGTCTGACCACCTTAACTTGGTCAAAAATTCATGAAATTCAATTTTTTTTTTTTTAATCCTATAGTATGTGAAGCATAGAATGTGATGCGTGTTTTGGATTCAAAAAATGTGATATTGTTTGAAAGCTATAGATATTTTTCAATCAGTCTATCAATCAGGATTTTAGTGGTAATTTGAATAGACAATGAATAATAATTACTTATTAAATTCAAAGTAAAGCATAATTTATATTTTTGGAAAGCTGAGAATTTCTTTTAAAAACCCTTTTCGTTTCATCAATTTTGGGTAAAAAAAAAGTCGTCAGCCACATACCCATCATATTGCCACTTTTTGGCCCATCATGATCCTACACATACCTGATAAGGTAGTCAGTTGTCTGGATGATTACAGGGAACCAGTCGAGATTTGTGGAATGCAAAGACCCTTAAAGCTTAGATAGATTTTTTCTATACATCTCAAGAAGGCTCGTTGAAAGGGGTGTGAAATTTATGTTGTGCATATCAGTAACCCTTGCAGCAAGGAACTGTACTTAGATGACTACCCTATTCTCAAGGAGTTCCAAGATGTATTCCCTGGTGAACTCACGAAGTTGCCTCCGAAATGAGAATTTGACTTCTCTATTGACCTTGTACCAAGAGTTGAGCCTTAATCTAAAGCACCTTATCAGATGAACACCACTGAACTCTATGATTTGAAATCCCAGTTAAATTGATTTGTGATGTCTCATTCTAACAGTTAATCCCAACAAAAGAACTAGATACAAAATGGCATGGGTAATTGTGAGCCCTTCTCTCCCATTTCTTGCTAGTCAAGCATCTTTTAGTTTACTTGAAGAGTTCCTCATATTTTGTTTTTCTCTTTCTCCACCTCTTCCAACTCTTCATTTCATACATATGTAGGTTTATGAAAAAAAATCAATTAAATGCCCATGCTATCATAAAATAAGTCTTTGACAGATACCCCAAAAATGTATATGCACTCTATGCATCTAATTTTATGAAGCCAACATCATAGTCTAGATTGCCAAATATTCAAAAACAAAACAAACAAAAAACCCTTTTTTTTTTTTCTTTCTATAAATTGAAAATAAAACCATATTCCTTCATTATTAGTGTAGGTGTGACATGGTGCACATTATTATATAGTGCAAGCCTATTTTTCATATCACTTCATTTAGCATAACCAATAATCTCCACAAGAACATTCTACTTGTTTAAAATGATGGAAATAGTTCACATCTCTCACAACAATTTCTCTTGCAACAATCTTGGAAATAAATTTTATTGTAGTGGGCAATCAACACATATCGAAGGTTCTTAAAAACTATAATAGTTTTTCTAGGGGTGCATCTAACAAACCAAAAGCAATTGCTAACTTTTCACTATGGTGGTAGAGAAATAATTATTTTCCCTCCTTTTTCCATAACACTAAGTAAATGTCTTGAATCTAGGGAATATTTTGTTGCCTTCATCTCCCAAGCCAATCTCTCCAACTTTGTATAGATATCCTATGTTTGTGGATGTGATCTATCCCATACATGAAAAACACACACACCAATTTATGGCCTTCAATCCAACTACATCAAAGGATCTTTTTAACTCCTTTATGATTTATTAATCTCCTTACCATTTGAACCTGACACCACATGCCCACATCTACATAAATATTTGAGAGAAGAACATAAGTCAACATTTTTAGGATCCAAAGAAAAAAGTTAGCATCACTATAAATACTTCTAAACCTATATCCATATGTGATAAGTAGGCACCAAGAAACCACATCCACACAATTACCACATGCTTAATTGGCATCTAATGATAAAGTTTAGGGTGTCCTCAAGATACTCAACACAAGCAAGAAGCTAAACCATACACATAATGATCAATTGTGCGTGTAATGCAATAAGGGTTATTCATGTGATTGAAGTGTGTACAACCCTCTTCAACTAAATTTGAATGGTTGCATGCACATAGAACACAAGCAAAGCTTATAATGTTAAGATATTTTCCAAAATGCTTCATTAATTCAAACATTTTGAGAGCATCCTTGCAAAAAAATTTGTGCATATCTTGCAAACATCTCATTCAATGAGATCACATTTTTTTGAGGCATTTTGTTAAAACAGTTCATGTGCCTTGTCTATGCTTCCACATTTTCCATACATGTCTACCAAAGCATTTCCAACTATAATATGTGACAAAAATCCCCATTCCATTATGCTTTAATGAATGTCCATACCGTGTTCCAAATCTCACATTTTGATACAAGCAAAGAGAATATTGGCTTTACAACTACCCATTTCATTTGCTTGGAAGTTTCTAAATCTTTGTCAACAAATCCATTTACCAAATTTCTTTAAGGTACATTGTCAAACAATTTGCATACCTTGTCTATGCTTCCACATTTTGGATACATGTCCACCAGAGTGGTTGCACCTACAACATTTGACAAAATTCCTCTATCCTTCATGCTTTGATGGATGTCCATACCCTGTTGGCAGAGACTGCGAGGATGCTGGAAAAGGTTGTAGAGTCTAGTCTTACACCTGACAATTCCATTTGCTTGAAAGTTTCTAAAGCATTTTCAACAAATCCATTTTGTGAATATCCTGCACCCAAGGCATTCCATGAGAACACATTTCTTTGAGGCATTATGTCAAACAGTTCACGTGCCTTGTCTATGTTTCCACATTTTGCATACATGTCTACCAGGGTAGTTGCAGCTACAACATCTAACAAAATTCTTTTCCTTTATCCCGTGATGGGTCCATACCCTGTTCCAAAGCTCCCATTTTGGCACAGGCAGGGAGGATGCTGGCAAAAATTGCAGATTTCGGCTTTTATCCTGCAATCATAGCATTTCACGAGACCACATTTCTTTTAAGGCATCCTGTCGAGCAGTTTCACGTGCCTTGTCTATACTTCCAGATTTTACATATATGTCTACCAGAGCATTTCAAACTGTAATATCTGAATAATCCTCTTGAGTTGGCAAATGAAACATACCCATTCAAACTGTAATATCAAGATACCCATGTCTTTTGAAACAGTCCGACTGCAGTGCGGGAACTTTACCAAAACCTATGCAGCGCGGGTGGGCGGGAGAAACATTTTAAAACATTAAACTTACTGACTGCCTTCTACATGGAATCAACGGCTCATGGAAAGCAAGACGGGTTAAGAAGACTACACACCAGCCACCACGGTCAACGCTTAGAATGTGCTGGTTAAGCCCAGCCATCACGTTCTAGAAGAGAAGAGTACGGGAAAAGAAGCGTGGATAGTTCTTAGGAAAAGAGGAGGGGAGTGCGAATTGTATATGCTTTTGTGAAACTAAAAAGGAACGCCTGAAAATGCGTGGGAGGAAATAGCCCAGCAGGTCACAGCAATCCCACAAATCCAATAGGATTCAATTCCGTTCAAGAAGTTTAAATTCCCCTTCTCTGTATTTCATTTCTATTGATACATTGCTGCTTCAGTTCGGCAGCTCCCATTAAAAATGGCGAGCATCTGATTTACATTGGTAGACATTGCAGTAAATGATATATTATTGTTGTGTACTCTGGACAGGGTTGCTGATGAACGGAAGCTTCGAGTATGCTATCAAAGCCACCGGCTCTGAAGGGAACAGAGATCATAGGTTCGAATTCGCTGCCCTTCTACCAGATCAGAGGCTTCGTGAAGTACATCTCGTCTGAGTATAAACAAACTTGAATCGCAGTTCCGAATGGGAAAGTCTGCCAGGTGAAGCGCGGCCCGGCTTAACCATCACACACTAAGCTTTGACCGCTTAGTGTGGCTGGTGTGGGCCCACTCAAACCTTCCGTTTCCGTTTTGTTTTCCGTAGCGCTCCTTGGACCCTTCACGGTGACGGTGACTGTCAACGGTTAAATTTGAATTTAGATTTTAAATCTGCATCTCCCGCCGGCATGGAGGAGTTATTACATCTGCCCGCCCATTTGACTTCAGTGAACAGACCAAGCTTGAAAAACTACCTGTGTTGTTGTGTGTGAGCAACGCCATTTTTTCGCTCATCAACATAATCCAGCAATATCATCTTGACGATATCAACATCTTTGGTGGATGGAGAAGGCAACGCATTCGATAATATTGGAATCTCTAGTTCCTTCACGGTAAGTCAAATGATCTAATCATCATCTGTGATATTGATATTTCATGTTTTTTTATCTGTTGCAGTGTTAGAAACGCCCTCCAGTTGAAAAGAAGCAATTCAATGCTTTAACAAGTATGGAGACACAAATGGCCGATGAAAGTGAAGTTGCTTACATGTTATTACTTGGTTGCCCCACAATCATCAACAGAGAAAATCAGGCATTCAAACCAACAATCATCATCGTATTGCAAACGTTTGACTGTGGGGGCGTGTATTGAGCATGATATACCTCTGTGATATCATATCAAGTGCATTTTCTTGTGTAATTTTTTTACCTTGATAATCTACTCTGTGCAAATTATATGCAGAAACTAATGGCATATGCAAAGATTTCTTAGAATTTTAGCAGGGTATATCGTGGATCAGCCTATGTAATGCGTGGAGACAGCGCTAGTATTTGTTTAGATGATTTAGAGGCAGGTACGCATGGACGTGTGATGCCACATGTGTGAGAAGAAAATAAAGGAGTAGAGGGAATAAAAGAGGAAGGAGAAGGGGATTGGAGAAGCATACATACCTGAGCGGGGTCAATCGGTGTTCAGGAAGGCCAGAGAGCACCTTCATTGCACAAGGGAGGGGGCTCTGTCTAGCATTTCCCATTGAGGAGAGTGCACATCATAATTTGTGACAGAAGGGGCTCGCGTTCGCGTTGCCCCCACAAGATACGAAGTTAAAATACTTTCAACGGTGTTACTGTATCCTTCTTTTCGTTTAGTGGCAGCAACATCTTATTTTATGATTTTAAAAGGAAGTAAAGATATGTATCAATCGAAGGTGGAATGGCAAGTTCTCCTTAGTAGAATATATAGGGTCATAGTAGAATTTCAATTCCCCTACAAAAGCTATGCATCTGTCTGATCCATTCCCTTTGTTACAGTGTATAGGGTCATAGAGAGTAAACTAAATATCTATATATTATATATCCCTTGCCACGCTAGCTTAAAGCAGATTGATTTTGAGTTTCATTCTCCACTAATCGGCGAAACTAAGACTGTACATAAAGCAGATTTAAGTTGATAGGTTGAGACTTAACATAAATTCATGATATTGGTAGGGTTATACATATGATAGCATATTTGCTGTTGAATGGGTATACATTAATATGGTTAAGGTTTGCATATATGGCAATATAGATAGGTAGATAAGTGGTTTATGTAAAATTATTGAACAATTTAATGCATTTGATTAATATTTTATTCAAATAAAAATTAGGCAAGTATTTAAGATATCATTATTTTCAAGATAAAATTTTATCTTTTTAATGACGATTAAGAAGTTTATTTGTAGTGTTGATCATATTTGTCTATCAAAGTTACAATGGACTATTGCTTATTTAAATTTGAAGGATGTATGAAAACATGATTATCATAAAAATAATTTTAATTTGATAATATAATGGTGCTATGTAATGTAGTACTAAACCCTATAAAAGCTTATACACAATGTCATATCCATCACCATATTAAAAGATGACATAACTATGCATGGACTGTCATTCATTTCTATGAGGAAGAGTCTAGAGTTTGAACTAATAGCAAGAGGTCTAATCATCAACCTCAAAGAAGTGGTAGTCTATTCATTATAGACTAAGTAGATCTTAGGGTCAAGTATACAATAACAATGGTACAAATCTAGTCTAAGGGTTCAACATTGTTTGCACTATACCTTACAAGCTATCAACACAATAAAGTATGCATGGTCTACATTGCTATTTCAGTTTTCTAATCTCTTTATTCATGTTTGTACCTAGTAATATTATATTTGAACATATGAATTTATTTAAATTGTTTGATAAATGTAATAGGGTAATATTATCTACAAGATTGGGAACACGCTACTAGGTTTGATATTTTTGTTGTCACATCCCCGCACACTCTATATTTTCATTTTTGTACTAAATATTGAATGTCTTGATGCAATTTGAACTAAGGTGAGAACACTAGTATTTGAAAAATACTCATACTCAATGATTTTCACTACTTATAAGCTTTTAATGGTAAATGCTATAGAATCAATACTTTTGATCTTTAATTGCCATAATTGATGAGTAAACTAAAAATTATATGACCTAATTGGTTGTTATTTTCATTGATGACATTGTTTTACTTATATGTGTGTTATTTTTTGGACTAACCACATACTAATGCTCTTGTGGTGAAATGTGTTTAAGTTAAAGAGAAATATGTGATCTCATGAGATAGTATAGGTTGTGGAAAAATTTCATATATGTAGGTACCTATTGATAGGAGTACCACACAAGCTTGTGATTTTGTAAAAAGTCTTCCTGTTTACAACACAAGTCTTATTTATTAATTTAAAATTTTATAAATTAAAACAAATACTAAAGCACATATATTTTTAAAATATTTCAAAAAATATACAACTACTTGCATAAAAAGTCTTATAACATTGGGCTACATACTTAAGGCCATGTAAATTTTTCTTCTAAAGTAAATTCTTAAACTCATTGAATTAACAATTGATCTATGGGTTTTCAACTAGTCTAGATGAAGTGGAATTGTCCATTAGGTTCTATACTACCTCAAAAAAAGCATGCAACCAATAAAATATAAAATAAAACTCTATAAACCACTTTACAAGAATATAATACTAAGAGAAAAAAATTATTATCCCAAATCTGAATTCAAATTGCATTTGATTTTTCCTACTTTAACTATATTTTAGATTTAATAATGAACTTGCAATAATGAATCTACATAAAAATAAAATATTTTTACAATAAAAAAAATCAAATACAATGAGTTTCAACAATTATAATATCTAAATTTAATTACATGTATGTTAATGAAAGGAAAGAGCTAGAGAATATAGCTTCTAACTTTCCAAATCCAAAGAAGATAAGGATAAAAAATCAAAAAAATTAGAAAATATAATATAAAAATTATCTTATTCTACCTAAGCAATTAAAAAATATATCCAAGTTAATATAATAGGTGCAAATTTATAAGTGAAATTCTATATTATCATGTTTTTTAAGAATTTTAACCCTATTGTGGATGGACTAGGATAATGAAAAGTCAATATTAAGTTATATAAATAATAGTAAAGAATATTTACAAAATATATCTAACAAAATAAATAGAAGTGAATAGAGTAATGAATCATCAAGATTACATAAGACTCAAATATGTACTTGGGAATTTTATAGTTTATTATTTAGAATAAAGTATTCCATACAACAAGTTACAATATAGAGTTTTAATCTACAACATACTTCTTCTACAATTATTATAATGTTACACTTTTTTTTTATCCAACTAAATTTGTACAACTTTGACCTCAATGTAACAAATCTTGACCCTTCACATGAGATGATATATATATATAGAAAAATGAAATCCTAGCCACCTCACTATTTAACCAACCTAAATAATTTCAAGAATCACAAAAATAAATAATTTTATTTTATGATGTTAGCAAACCACATATATCACAAAGTATAATGTCTCTATGCATAGATATTCACTATGTATACATAGCCACTTCCACACACCATAAATCAATAATTATTCACATAATAATGTCGGTATGTTCATTGTCCTTTATAGAAACCACTACTAACTCAAAATTTGTGGTAGCCCGTGTAAAATCATTTTTCTCTTGAATAATTGCAACTTTTTATATCAATTTTTGGAAAAATTTCCAACTTTTAGATTGTGCTAGATGAACTTCATAACTTCCACGAGTTTTTATGCATCTTTATTCATAATTATAGTAAACATTTTTTTCCATATATGGTTGTGAATTATTCAAATAACTTGCAGCCATTGCCAAAATATCTCTAGATGTAAAACATGTAATGTTGTACCACACCATCACCACATGGGAACCAATATATATGCTATATTTTAACATCTAAAACTCGCTGCATTTCACCATATTACATTTTAAAAACAAACTCTTCCTATAAGAAATCTTTTTAGGTGAATAGCACACAAGTCTAAAGATTCATTGCACCCAATGAATTACATTTCAATATCGCATGACTCTTGAAACCAATAATATCACTAAACTTCTCTAACCAAACTATTCTGCAATCATATATTATAGACATATTTTTATTCAATTATCGATAGTGCAACTATCTTCTACTCCTTTCTCATCCAATTAATTTTTGCTACAAATATAATAAAAGGATAATCACTTATTGACCTTTGGTTATCAATATCTCCACCTCAATAAAAATCTATAGATCTGTGTATATAGTCAATGACATTCCCACATTATTACTGCCATGGTAATTCATACAATAATTTAATGTTTTAATCAAGCACCTAGACACTCTTTTCACTTGTGTACAATGGTCATAACTTTTATTTTCCATAAACATATGCTTTGAACTCCCACTACTTGAGAAGTGTATGGTCTTGTGCAAAATATCACATAATTAGGAATTCCTACAAACACTTGAATTTGGAGCATTTCTTATATCTTATGAATATCTTATAGACTAAGTACATTAGTAAAAACTAATTTTTCAACTAATAGGGTTGTACTTTTCATTTTACTATTTTATATTTTAAACCTCTACAAAATAGTTTAGAGACACTTCCTCCAGTTTAACCCTAATTTATTATTGGTTATATCATTTTATACCTTTATACCTACACCATATGACTATCGTAATAGTATATGAAACTTGGAAAAACTAGAATATTCATGAATTACCACATAACTAGAAATATGAGGCTTTGGATGAGCTACAAAGTGGATGTCAACCTAGAAAATATGTTATGTTATATTTTCACCACCAAGATGTAAATGATAGAGAGGGAGCTTAGTGATGGTGTTGTTATTAAATAAATGTTCCAAGGTGCATCAAAATTTTAAAATGGTAAAAAGATGATGGTTATGTGATCACCACATTACTATAAAGATGAAATATGCATGAAAGCTTATAAATTATATAGTAAATAGAAAATAAAAATTATTTGTATATGCTAAGGAATTCTCTATATGGCTTGAAGTAGTCATCCAAATATATATATATATATATATATATATATATATATATATATATATATATATATATATATATATATATAATATGTTTATTTAAGTTGGGGTTTGTTAGGATTTTTGTTGTATATGAATGGTTTCTATATTACCATATATAAAATAGTGCTATACATACTCACAAAATAATGTGGGTGGAAATTTTCACACCCTTAAATTCTATATGAGAAAATAATCCAAACCATAAAAACATAAACAAAGTCAATAAGTGGAGAGAACCATAATAGTGGGTGGTGGAGGAATATCCCAATCATATGGTTTTTCCCCATATATTAATGGGATCCAAAGTGTTCATGTTCAAGTCCTACCATTCAACATCATCTTCTCTATCTTCTTATTTAGTTGTGCAATTAGGGAAGATAGAAAAAGCCAACCGAGAGAATTTTATAAAACCAAACTAGCTAAGAGCACCTCTCACTTTCCACCTAGAAGTTCCTCCAATAAGTGGTGGAGAGGAAAAGTATTGAAGATTAGGTCATGACCAACCTAATAAGCATGATCCCTTCTCATAGCCAAGGGAAAATCTTATGAGTAGTGACCCTGGGTTGAAGAGGGATATGAAGGGAGTAGAGGGGCCACCTCCATGATAACACCATAAGAAGGGAAGTGATCTTGGGTTGAAGAGGGAGATGAAGGAACTTTGGGAACAAAACAAGGTAAATTACCTTAGTGGTTGAGATGCACCTATAAATGAGCCACCTCAAGTACAAATTTATTAGCCTACACTTGACTTTGTAGTAAAGAATTAGAACAAATCATAGATTTAATATAAAGAAAAACATGACGATCCACAAAGAAATTTGAAAAATATCAGAATTTCTATCTTTTCATATGCTAAATAGAATCTCCACCTGAAAATAATGTCAAATATAAGTGAATTTATAAGGGATGTGAGGCCCATCCCTTGAAAGATGTCATGAAAAATATTTTGATCTAAATGACTTGAAAAAACTCATGTATCTAGTTCAAAACACTCAAAGCCTTAAGAGGGAAACCACAAAATATGTTTGATAAAGAGTTGTAAAGCTTGATTCATGTATTATTCGATGATCACCAATACATTTATGCAAGCAAGGAAACAATGAGGAAGGAGTAAGTGATTGAATAAACTAGAAATAGTTTAACTGCACACTCAACTGCATATGCATGTTACTAGTATACCAATATAATAATGTTATGCTAACATTCCCCCTTATTATACATTATTCTTAAAAATGTACCCTTGAAACAATTCAAGTTTTACCTTGCCAAGAGACTTGGTGAGAATATCAACTATCTAAGAATCTGATGGGTAGTACTAGAGAGTTGAATGTGGTGGTGTAAAACTTTTTCTCAATTTTAATGACATCCAAACCTTATATGCTTTATTCTTTCATGAAACACTAGTTTCTTCACACATTCAACACCTCTTAATTATCACAAAAATAATAGTTGGCTTTTCTTAAGGTATGACCATATCAACCAAAATGTGACGTGGCCAAAACCCTTTGTTTAGGCTCGATGGATGAGAGAGAAAAATAGTTTGATTCTTACTAATCCATGAAATAGGTTCCGATCTAAGATGATAAACATATTCTATAGTTGACCTCCTATCATCAATAAATCCAACATAGTTTGAGTCAACATATCCCTGCAAGAAATTAGGGTTCTTCTTGTCTTCCAAACTATAATTAAGTGTACCTCAAAATTATCTCAAAATATGCTTAGTTGCAACTCAATGAAATTGCTTTGGCTCCTACATAAATTTGGAAAGATAGCTAACAACAAAGAATAAATATGGTCTAGTATAAGTCAAGTAAATGAGATGCACAACAAGTTGATGGTAGAGAGTTGCATGTACTTGAGGTGGATCCTAGAATCGATATAGTTGTAAACCTTTTCTCCATTAGGTAGACATAGGTTTACAATTCAACATTCCAAACTTTTCTAGTAGTTTCTTTGCATATTTCATCAGGGAGATAAAAATATGATGCTTCTTTTTCCATATATCCAAGCCAAGATAGTAGTGAAGTAGTCCCATGTCTATCATATCAAATTATGATTTTTTTCAAATCATTCTTTGCATCATCAATGAGATTGTTCCTAGTAAATTTTAGGCTCTATGTAGGATTTAATTAGGTGTACTAAATTATGAATGTTTCCACCATATTGCGAGGCATCAATTAAAAGTCAATGATGAAAACTAAGAGGACTATCTCATCAAGAGTAAGAGTATCATAAATGCTAGTATCAAGACTAAGATCACTTCATGCAAAACCCTACCATTTTATTCTTATAGGATAGTCATCACCAATTGGCTAGTCCAATATCACCTAGGAGGATTTTCATGATAATCTAATATCACTTAAAAATTCCATACCACACACATATATAGGAGATAGTCCCAAAATACATCTAGTATCGTTGAGATTTTCCTTGTCATTAAGTCAAAATATTGCCATCAATAACAAATACAATTGTCCTTGTATGATTTAATTGAGTGTGAAGTTATGAACTATAATTTTTTGGTTATGATAAGGTCCTCAGATGTCAAAACATAGTAATATTCATGATTGTTATGTGCCTTAGAGCATAGAATTGCAACTCATTTTCTCATTGATTGCTATAAAACCGCCCCAAAGAATATTACAAGAAATGAAGGAAGTTGGGTTGTTAGAAAATATCATATTACTTCTATAGATAGTCTTATTCTTCCAAGGAAGTATCTAGTCAAATGGTATCATTGAAATCTACGAGGAAATAATGCTATTGTTTTGTAGACTTATAAATGAGAAGGACAGGCACATGAGTGATGACAATCATGGTATTAGAAAGACAATTAAAAGGGACTCCATTCGATATGTATTAATTCCTTAGTCTTATGTAAACTACACAATACATTATCCCAAGACTATTGTATAACCATAATCATAATATACATAGTTACTCATGTGGTCACAAAAATCATGACTATCCTTAATCTTAGAAATATTATTATTGTTTGTTGTGTTATTATCAGTCTTCTCAAGTCAAAAGTATCATGGTAACCAATAATATTTAAGAAATATACAAATTGTTATGGAAACATTATAATTTCTTATCTTATTAAGGGTAAATTTCCATCATCAATACCAATTCTAATCATGGCACTTGGGACCTTGCTACTCTCTAGCTCTAATATTGACCTCTAGGCATATTGATTATAATCATAAAAAAAATCAATGAATACCATAAATGAGAGAAGTATTATCATGATGAATTCCATGCACATTTTCATCCATAGAACAATAATCTCTCCATTAATAATCACATGCCATTGAAGCATT